>CAEGAG010192341.1:0-20331 GCA_903067065.1 Brachyrhaphis terrabensis
TGGATGGATGGATGGATGGATGGATGGATGGATGGATGGATGGATGGATGGATGGATGGATGGATGGATGGATGGATAACCTGCAAGAAATCCCCTGGTTGTGTCATTCTTTTTGTTTGTACTTTACAAAGCACATTGAATGGTAGTGCTAGAGTTCCCCTGTTGCTGTTTAACATCCTCTCAAAGACAACCATAATACGTTTAAAGAGACATCATGTGCCCCATCTTTGACTAACCAACAGCGTCTTTACCCTCTGGCTCTAGACCACGTTCTTTTTTCCTATTCCAGCTCAATGTGTCTCAACTAGTGTTTTCCTCTTAGAGAAGCAAAGACATCTCATAACAATTTGTCTAAATCACAGCGCAAGCCCAGCGTAATGAGCAGGCCACCACAGTTATGCTGATTACAGCATCAGGAGTGACTCGTCCACCACAAAAATAACTGCTGGAAGCTGGGACAGTGGGTAGGAAGACAGTAAGACAGAGTAAGTAGAGGTACATAAAAGAAAATAAGAAAATATGTTGCAGAAAGAGGGCGTAGGAAAGCAAATTATTGAGCGGATCTTATTTGCCATCGTACCATAAGCTATTTGTCCATGAGCGTGCAGTGAAGCTTTTTGTAATTCAAATGTTTATTCTAGTTTTTGACACAAATGAAGCACTATTGAGGAGACCTAAACATATACAAAAACTCATCGAACTGCTACCCAACTAGTGTTTTCCTCTTAGAGAAGCAAAGACATCTCATAACAATTTGTCTAAATCACAGCGCAAAATAATTTGTCTTTTTTTTTTTCAGTTTTCATACATGTCAAAGTTTACTGAACTCCTCCTAGGGATTTTGTACCATATGTTTCATATTTGGCCAATATGACATTGGGGGTTAAAAATTATCAAAAGCTGAGATTTTGTGCATGCTTAAGGGGCGTGGCCAGGCCTCAAAGTTTGCTGTCTCACCATAAATTTAAGAACGTTATAACTTTCACATAGAAATGCCCGATATCATGCCTGATATCATCAAATCCCTGCCCCCTCAGAACAGAAAGTTTTTTTTTTTTTCACAGAAACTTCCATATGTGTGGCTTTCTTGTATTAATCAACAGAATCTTGTGACAGAAGACAGATAGCAAGTTGGCCTCACTTGTTTTAAAGCCCAAAGACTTTTCTCTGGAGTATGCGGCAGTGTCAGCATTGTGAAGTCAGACAATGCCGAAGAAAACTCTTTTTTTCTCAAGACTTTTGAGAAAAAAAGCTGTGGACTGAAAGGTGGACTTGAAAGATGTTTGTTCCGTTAAACAAACGGAACAAACATCGGAACCAAAAAAAGAACATACCTAATAGTCAAACATGGTGGTGGTAGTGCCATGCTGTGGGGGTTGCAGGACTGACAGAACTTGCTGCACTTAATGGAACCATGAATTCTGTTTTATAGAAGAAAATAAAATAAAATAATGGTTCATCAGCGGTCTATTTGATAGGAACCTTTGTTGGTGAAGACAGGTGTTCCACCCGACAGGGGGAAACAGTTTTTTGAACGCTGAACGCTAAATTCTGTCAGCAAATACATTTTCTGGCTTCGATGATTGCTGATGAGATGCAAAGAAGATAAATGGATGACCTGCACGATGAACCTAGATGGCTCTGACTTTAATTCAGCGTGAAAATTTTACCACCTGGGGGGCTTAAAGCATTGGCTTGGCCTCTACAACATCTGAATAACAACATTTTCTAAATAAATAAATTAGAGCTTGTGGTTAAGTTGGTCTTTCTAAAATAAAGATGATGAAAACTAAATAAATATATTTAATCTGAATTATATAAGGGACAAATATAAATACATGTAAGGGACAGGTTGTCCTTTAAATACATTTCTGATTTATTTCATCTTTCTATGCGTTGACCAAAATGCTTTTATTTAAACATTGCTGTGGTAACTTTGCTTCACTCAATATCCCAGGTTTGTTTGTGGTGTCATTATGTTGCAGTATATGCTTTTTAAATTTAACACTACTAAACAATTAAATAAATATGAATGTTTCTTTTGTTACAAGGTAAATTTCTGGTAAATTATCTGTCGGTGTCTTTCATGCTCTCCATTGTTCGCCCCTTTAGATCCTGTTGCCAGAACAACATTTTGTTGTGTGGGAGGAGCCGGCCCAAAATTTTCTATTTAAATTTGCATCATCAGGTCCAAGTAAACGGACGGCTTTCTTGTTTGTATCGTATTGTTGTTATTTTTTTGAGTAACTTTCTGAGTTGCCTCGCGTTAGATGTTTTAAATCATTACGCAGATTTACTTATGTAGATCATTTATCTGCAAATCAGTTCGATTAATAATCTCATTTCTGTTTCTTTCTTTAGATTTAGTGTTTGGTTTGACCTGTTTTCTAACGGTACCATCTAACAAAGTGCAAATATACTACATAAAAACCAGGAAGATTTTGGCTACAGGAGACCGATTGATGCCAGAAAACACAAATGTCAATGAATATAATTGACTTCAAGAGCATCGAACAGATGGCTGACGCTGATTCCTCATCACATCCTCTGACGACTCTACAGCACACACCCGGCGCTTTATGTTAGCTTTTTATCGATGAAACCTCTTAGCCACTCTGTGTGTTTCTCTCTCAGCAGTAATGCAGTGTCACTTCCCATTAGCATAAGGCCTTAGCTAGAGATGGATTGCCTCTTTGCTGGTCCCATCCTCCAGGTGATTGATCTGTTAGCAGCTATTTCCCTGACAAACCTTTGATTAAGTGTTAGTTGTCTTTGCTTAAAGGGACCGGTGTGTGTGTGTGTGTGGGGGTGTGTGTGTGTGTGTGTGTCGGTGAGCTGTGTGACTGGAGGCCAACCCTCAGCGCCCTCAGCTGGATATCTTTCAGCTCTCTATTTAACGCTGTTCTTTACATATTCATTTTACTACTGTTAGAAAACCACAGGCTGCCATACTCTCCTTGTGACAGTGCACAGCGGTGTGTGTGTCTATGCATTAATGTGAGCATCACAATTTGCTACTAGCAGAAAATAATAAAGCATTATTGATCGTCCTTTCACCATGATGCATTCGATGTAGTGTGTATGATTCAGATCAGGAGGTATTTTCGAACACACACTGCATCCTACGAAGGGTTTCAGTGGCTCAGATTTTTGTTCTGTGAGTCTGTTATCACTGACTCGTCCCTTAGCTGTACCTCTACCTGCATATTACATCACAGTGAGCCTGCTGGGGGGGGGAAAGTACATCATCAGAGTTGTGAAAGCTAAGCTAGTCCAATGCTGATCAGTAAAATCAATCAATCAAATTTTATTTGTATAGCACCTTCCAGCAACAAGGCATTTCAAAGTGCTTTACGTCATAAAAACACAGAAATACAAAGTCACAGAACACACAGTCAACAACATTACATCTTGCCGTCGTTACACATCAGATTATTGATTAATGTTTCATGATTATGTTTCAAAAGCAACTCTAAACAGCTGAGTTTTAGTCTGGATTTAAAGGAACTCAGAGTTTCGGCTGTTTTGCAGTTTTCTGGAGGTTTGTTCCAGATTTGTGGTGCATAGGAGCTGAATGCTGCTCCTCCGTATGCAGCATTCACACGTTTCTTTACAAAAGTCAAAGACCACTGTTTCATCAGGGCCCTCCAGAGCAGAGTCTCCACCGAGTGTGTTTGTTCATAAATCTATTGCAGTAGTGCTGATGCTTAAACAACCCAGAGAACCTAACCTGTGAACACAACTGAAAATAATTAAATAACAAAAATTAAGTTAAAAATAAACTGTCAAAAAATAAATTGCAACGCACTGACATTTCAGTCTCACTTTGTAAACATCTGACACGTCCACCAAGCACTCTGACAGATATAAAACCAACCTTTGTATACACAACAAGCAGCATTATGAACGTTAACTCTTTAATCTCAGATAAACGGAAAAAGATCTTGTCCATTTGTGCCGAAAGGCTGTAGGAACTATCCAACACACAGATGAACGGACCCCTACAGCAGAACAGATCCCTTCATTCAGGAGCCATTTGTTAAGGTTCTGTCCATTCTCTCTATCATGCGCATCTTTCTCCATTTTGGAGTGAGAGAGAAGCGACGGCTGTGTGGATAAAAGAATCTTGTGTGCTGTGATTCAGGACATTTGATTGGCGCTTGGGGGTCGGGTTGATTGATAAGGACGCCTCCTGTTATCCCACCGACAGCTCCTGTCAGAAATCCAGCTTGTTTCACATCAGATGTATTAAGAGGTACATCATGCTTCCCCACCCCCCAATACACACACAAGCACTAAAACACACATGCACACTCACACTCACCGTGAGAGGAGCCAAAACAATTAACTCATTCATTTGTTTAACTTGGTTTTCATTTCCAACAGCAGAAACATAAAACTTGAGATAGCCGCAGTTACGAATTTATGCTTTGTCAGATTAATGTGACTTTACATTTTGTGACTGTAGCCTCTGCAGAGTTGTGTGTGTCAGTGCCGGTTTGTTGTGATAATAAAAAAGCTTTTACTATTGATATCAATAAAACATATGTCTTGAGTATTTCAAAAATGAAACGAATGTAACAATTTCTTTTTTTTTTACACAACGACAAGAACCCCAGAAGAATGTCGACACATGTAAGGTAAAGTAAATCCATTGTTTTACCATCAATGTTTCCTCTGATTACCTCAGTGGCAGGCACCAACGACCTTCAAGCCGCAGCTCTTGGAGACTTCTTCTTGAGTTCAAATTGTGCATTTTAGTTTAATTCTCTAGTTTTAGTCTGGTTCTGGTTGATGTTTTCAAGCCTTTGTTTCTGTGTGGACTGAATAGAGGTCCAAGAGTTAGGTAAGGGTTAGGGCTAGCTGTCTCCCGAAGTATTAGGTTGATTGGCTTTTTTAAAATGAATAGTTGTTTTGCATGTCTCTGGGACGGACAGGTGACTTGTCCAGGGTGTAAACATGGTGGATAACCACCAGCAACATGGCAACCCAGAATAATTAAGCAGTCAACTCTACTTCCTGGATGTTTGAAGTTGAAATTCAAAAAAATGTTTTCTTGCCAATTTATTGGCCACCCAGTTTATTGAAGCCGATTTCCTAAATTTTGAGAGATCGGAGATTGGTTGATTCTTACATGTGAAGCCTGATTTTATCCTCCAATCTCATCTACCTCAGCAAAGGTCTAAATATCAACTACTGTCCTCTTCTGCTCTCCTGTGAGAGGTTTGACAGATAGACCAGCCCAAGAGCTCAACTCTGCATTTTTGCAGTCAACAATAGTCAACCCGCTGTTGCCAATTCAATGAATTTCTTGATATATTTAGCAACATCTCAGACAGAAAAAAAATTGGTATTGGCCAAAATTTGAATCAGCAGTTCAGGCTTTGTAAGGATTGCTAATCAGCGATCGGCCAGAGAACTGCAATCAGGGCACCTCTAGTTTTCTTGGAAGGTGTTTATTTTAAATCAGGTGCTTCTTTCTTGGTCACCATCCTCTCAGTCCTTGCTGATGAAATAAACTGGACTTGTACACAGTGACACAGGTGTTCAGGCAAGTCCCGGTGCTGGGTGGGCGTAATAATGCCTTGCTGGTGGCTTATAGAGTTTTATGTGATTTGTACACTAAACAGAGCTTTGTGCACAGATAGAAAATAGCCTTTATAGCCTTTCTGTTCAAATAATACCAGGAGTAGACTTGGTGTCAAAATTAAGTGTTATTTTTAACTTGCCACAAAGTTAACAGGTGTTACAGCTTATTATTATCTAAACATGTAGGACAGCCTACTCATCTTTGTATAGAATTGTATATATTTAATAGTAGCAACTGTTACCATTTACCTATTTTACACTCTACTTTTAAGCATGATAGATAGAAATTTTATGGGAAAAAAGAAATTACTTTAATTTGTTGTTATGGTTACCTGGTTAGCTTCTGAGGAGGACAGTGAAGATTCTGTTCATGTTGACTGTGAGAGCTTCAATGACCCAGCCGACTGTAGGAAACCGGAGGTCTACTGTACTTCTGATCGCCGTGTGTCTTTCGAGTCGTTGCTAATAAGAGGTTTTATGTCACACTTGTATTTTTTAATTGTAAGTGTTACTGCAATGATGGGTTTAATAACTAAACATCAATGTGATTTTATTATTTTTTTTCGCAAAATGCAATGAGGTTTGAACCGTCATTCTGCTCAGAATAATATAATTGACCAGAGTCTTTTTTTTTTCTTTCATCACAAATGCAACATTTTTCACATGTCACTGTACTGCTTATTTAAAGAATTCCTTTTACTGGCAATATGTTAGGAAATTAAAAGCATGTTGCCCGACATGTCGATGACTGTTTTTGTTTCAGGTTTTTTGCTGGACATCTGTAATGTCCAACCCTCTATAAACACTGATGTAACAATTGAAATATTGGCCTATTTCTCTCTCACACATATCCTTCCTATAAAGTATTTTTTCAGACCTTTTACTGCATACTTAGGTTCGAAGTTAGTAACTAGACAAGCTTTGTTTGTGTATGGAGTGTGGGTGGGTGGGGGGGGGGGTGCGTGTGTGTGTGTGGGTGTGCATGCGAATCAGCAGTCAGAGATCTCACACACGCTGCTTCACTCAAGATCAGTCCCATTTGGTGGTCATCCTCTCAGGAATGCTGACTGAGGTCAGGCTGAAATTTGGTCTCAGTTTCACTCGTCATGATTGAAAATACTGAGAAAACTGAACCTAACCGATCTGTTGGACTTCACCCTCACTCACTCAACTCTATTTACCACTAGTAGCTAGGGTAAAAAAAGATTCAAAGATGTTAAGCTGTCAGCAAATGTAAAAATATTACTGGGTAATTATGTTACTGGAAGACATTGCCAACAGTACTTAAACCCACAACTATACAAACAAATAAAAAATACAACTGAGTTAAATATAACTTCTTTTAAATTCAAATTAAGTCACCAGTTAGTGGATCTAAAAACACGATGCAATGCTGATCACATTTACAACCGGCCAATTGGATAAATGAACCAAAGAGCTGCTTAACAATGTTAACATTTTAATGCAGACCACAGATATAGAAACTGAACATTTGTTTGAAGATATAAATGCTGATCAAATCTGATTTAATGGTTTCAGCGTAGATAAATTAAAAGATTTTAAATTGTTTAATATTTAAATATAAAATCTTAAGGAGCTGGGAAGTTCAGCTGTTTAGCTGTGAGTTTAACCTATAAGTCTGAGCTCTGCTTGTTTACAAATGCATCTCAGTGAACTGAGGTGAGTGGTGGAAGTTCATCCTCAGACAGAACTGAAGTAATGAGGATGACGGCTGAAACGAGAAGGCACGGGTCCTCTGACCCAGCAGAGTACCTGTGGAGGCATCGGGCCAGCTGTGAGGAAGAGGTAAGTGATCAAGCAGAGGTACCTGGAGCTGATCGTGGGTGACCTTGAACTGAGGTGAACTGTGGTTGAGGTGAAGGCAGACCTGACAATAATACACTCCAAGAATACAAGTCGATTGATCATAAACTTAGGAATATAATCGTACAAAAAGACAAAAAAAAAATCATCATTTGTAAATAGCTTTTTAAATTGACTCTGTATACTACCTTTGGTTTGAGGGCCATTGAGAGAACCAGAACCAGATCTTAAAGCAACGTACAACAACATGGCAGCAACCCATATTAATCAAGAATCTAACCTTGAATCAGATCATACTGTATCACTGCCATCATGTGGAGACAATGCAAAGCAACTTTAGTGTTTCCTTTAACAGGAATAAAGTTGCTGTTGACTAGTTTCTGCTGCTGATGTTGATCTGAGACTGCACTTGTTAAACAGACCATATGAGACGGTTGCCATGGGGATATTGGGATCAATTAACTCTACTCTGGGAGACCTCCCACGGTCCGATCCTGAACACAGTGGAGTATGAGTGCCACATGCTGCTCTGGTGAGTCTGCTAGAGACCTGATCACTTTCACCAGAGCGCCCACTGGTGTTCGACAGGGGAAGGACAACTTTTGACTTGTTGAAAACCAGAACCGCAGCCGAAGCGATTCCAGCCGATGACAAATGTTACTGCGCTCGTTCAGCCGACCTGGATGTTCTTGTGGGCCTTCAGATCAGCCTTCACTCCTCCCCCTGCCTCAACACGCAGCGTGACGTCATCATGCGAGGATGGAAAAGGTTCGTCCCGTTATCCCCATCCATCACTCTGGACCAGGTATTGTTTATTCCGAGAGAGCTTCTCTGTCTGCGGAAGCCGGGGCGGGTCAAAATCAATAAACCCTAAAACCACAACGATCCGTTACTTTGGGGGTAATTAAGGATTAATTAACGATAATGAATGTGTGTGATTCTCCTGGGTTAGAGCAGAATTCATTTGTAACTAACTCATCATTCGGGGCTTTCAGGTGATTTCTGCAGACTTTGAAGTGCGAGCGAGCCATTCATTAATTGATTAATTCATTTATTGCGTGGCGGTGAGGGGTGGGGGTCAATAACGCTAATCACCTGTAATCCTTTTAATGTCTCTCGCTTTGAGGTGCCAATACACAAGCTGACCATATTCAGGACCGCGCAACCCTGGAGGAGGAGGAAGAAGATGAAGTGTTGGGGCTGCGGGAGGAAGATGGAGGGGCTGAGGGACGGGGGGTGGCCGGCGGGCCGGGACTCGACGGTTTGCGGGGTCATGAAACCACCTATGTTAATTACAGTTGATGCTTCCAGAACCGGACACGCCGTCATTAAGACCAGACCCTGGGTCGTGTTGGACCGGAGCAGGTCCAGACTCCTCCTCGGACAGCTCCCCAGGTAAAAGGGCCGGGGGGTTGGAGGGGTGGAGAGAGGAGGGGAATGAAGAGGGAGGACGGGGGTGGATAAGAGAATCCGCTTTTGTTTTGCAGGACAGGGGAAAAAAAAGGGGGGGCTTGTTCTTAGCAGAGGCTTCTGGGTGTGTGAGCGCGGTGTGGGATGGGAGCAGAGACAGCCTTCAGTCCTGCCACAGAGCGCAGCAGCAGCAGCAGCTACAGCAGCAGGGGAAACATCCAATCACAGCGGCGACTCTGACAAGACTGAGGTCGGTCGGCTCACACTCACCTGAAGGCCGCAGATGAGGACGCGGTCCTGCAGGAGCTCTTCAGCGCTTCATCCAAAACTTCTTCTTCTTTTTTTTTCTTCTGCAAGTGCACTTAGACTTTCTTCAGCCGTGACTCAAGTCAGCAGTTTTACTCTCATCAGTGATCTTTTTTTTTTTTTTTCATTTATTTATTTTTTATTTTTTTTTGTCGTTGCAATTTCCTCTCTTAATTTGCTGGAGAGAAAAAAAATGCAATGGGCGAGCGTGAGCCGCGCTGTCAGTACCGCTGACCTCTGGAGGATTTGACTGTAATCTGCTGGACTTGTCGACTCGACTGGAAGCTTTGGAAGAGCTTTGACTTCTGCGAGCTCAAAACGGACACCTGACAGTAAAAAAAAAACCCCAAAAAAACCCGGAGGGTCTGTCCACCTCCATCCACCCATCCATCCATCATGGGGGCCGTCCCGTCCAGACTCGGCTATCTGTGAGAGCTTCCCTCCTTCTCTCCTGTCTCCGCTGAAACATCTCATGCCTGAATGAAATAACCAACTCTCCGCTTTCTTCTTTGCAGATTTCTGCACCTGTTTGTGTTCTGCTTTTATGCTCAGGTAGGCTATGTACCTTTTTTTTTAATTATTATTTATTTAAAATAAATACAAGGATTTGTATTTATTTATTTATTTTTTGCAAGAGCCATTCAAATATAATGCAGCAATGGTGCACCATGACATTATGTGATGAAACACTATCTGATGGCTCCCATGGCGGTCAGCGGGGCTCACGCCTGGCGGCCCATCGGGCAGGAGGAAATGATTTAGTGAAAGAAAAAACAAAACATGGCATCAGGCAGTTTGTGGTTTTATCCTTAATTTGGATCATAAATTCATCTTTATAGGCCTAGTAAACCGATTCGGTGTGTTTTCACCCGAATAATCCAACATTGATTCAACAAAATGTTTTTCTCTCTCTTACTCTGTGTGTGTGGGGGGGTGTGTGTGCGTGTGTACGCCGAGGCGGACATTCTCCTTACGCACAACCTGTAATCACAAAGTCCGTCCCTTTGGACGCGGTCACCGTCATCTGGCGGACGCTCTTTTTGGAAGTTGCCATAGCAGCTTGTCAAAAGCAAAAATAAAAAGAAATTTAAAGAAAGAAAGAAAGAAAGAAAGAAAGAAAATAGGTTGTTTTTTCTCATTACATATAACATTTCGTTGAAAAATGCTCAAAGTCCTGATTCTAATCGTACATCATTGGATATGTTAAAATTCCTAGAATGTTTTTCAACAATTTTTCTGTTTTTTTTTTTTCATAAATCAAATACTAAAATGGCCTAGGAAGCAATTGCATAAAAAAAAAAGCAAAAAAAAAAAAAGCAAGCACTGATAATTGTGATGCCGTCTTAATTTCTGACAGGTAACCAATCAGTCCCCGCCTAATTTCACGCAGCATGTAAGCGAGCAGAGCAAGGTGACGGACCGGGTGAGCCGCAGGCTGATCCGGATCTACCAGCTGTACAGCCGGACCAGCGGCAAGCATGTGCAGGTCCTGCCCAACAAGAAGATCAATGCCATGGCCGAAGACGGAGATGCGCACGGTATGAACAATGGTTTTTGTCATATATATATATATATATATATATTGTTGTTTCAAAATTTAGATTTGAAACAACAATACTGATGTTTTAACTCAGGAAGAGTTCAGAATTCAATATGTGGTGAAATAACCATGAGGTTTTCAGTGGGGTTCAGTGCAGTGGTATCAAGCCTTCTGATCCTTTTTGAATCAAAGTTTATTTTTGGTACATCATTCAATAACCTAAAGGCACAAAAGCCATTAACTACCCAAGTGGAGGGAGACGTTCTGAAATATGCCCCGCAGGTTTATCTTTGGTGCTCGAAGCTGGTCTGCAGAGATTCTATATGTCTGGAAGAGCCATTAGATGTTCTGCCTCCTGAACATTTCCTGCATAGCTTATCTTCCCTCTCCACCCCCACCTTTCACACTCACTTCTTGAAGCAGGCCGGGCAGTGTTGTTGCACGCTGAAATCCGCATGGCTAAAGAAATGCAGAGGTTAGCAGTGTGCTTGGTGTTGCTTTTAATTCAGAGGTCTCTGTACAAACCTATCTTCTTGCCGGATGTCATTTTGTGTTAAGCAGCAGGAAGTGTGATGGAGACTTTGCTCCAACATTTTGGTTTTGCTGGTCAATACTGTGCTCTGCTATAACTGCTGCTTCTGACCTCAGCTGGAACTCGTATTTAAGTGGGTCGGCCATGACAATCCTCAGTTTGGTTTCTAGCTGACAGTTTCATCTAAAGTCTGGGAGTAGGTGTGATCTGTGAAACATCTGGAAAACAAGCTGTAGGTATACGGAATAACGTGGAACTGAGACAGAAAACAAGAAGTTGTTTTTCAGTCCAAACAGTCTTGACTCTGTGCCTGTTAGGATCCTGTCATGCTATGGAGATAAATGTGAAGGTTTATGAGTGAGAGAGGTGATTGCGGGGATTCTGAGCGACTCCTAACCCGCTGCTAGAATTGTCTCTTCAGCTTTCAAAGAATTAACAGGCACATGGTTTTATCATTTTGTGGGAATTTCAGCTTGCATAAATCTCCAGGAATGCTCCCATAGGTTTTACACAATGCATGTGTGTGTGTGCGTGTGTTTGGGTAGATCTTGAAATCCTCTCAAGCGGTTGTTGTCGTTGATGTACGTTTTTCTTTCTTACAGCATAGGACTCATTGATTTGCGTTATGTTGAATTTTTCTGAAAAAATTCAAAGTAGGCTTGCTGAAACCTTCAATGCATCGCTTTCTAAACAAACTCATCTTTCTCGTCTCCCTCAGCGAAGCTCATTGTAGAGACCGACACGTTTGGAAGCCGAGTTCGCATCAAGGGAGCTGAGACGGGCCTCTACATCTGCATGAACAGAAAGGGGAAACTCATTGGCAAGGTGAGGACAAAGGCTGGCCACCCAGCTGAAGCACGGAGAACAAGCTGTCGGCTCGCTATAGCTCGAAAACCTCTGAATGTTTAGATGAAAGTCGTTATTGAACTGTTTGGACTAGATGGCAAAGGCTAGGGTTGCCTTGGGCAGGATAACCTGAGTGAACAAGGTTAACATGTCACTATGGTGAACTGCTTAAGATCCAAGAAACAAGTAACAGGTGTACTGTTAAATGATGGCCTGCAGAAGGTAGTGTGTTTTATTTTAATTGACCCCCTCCTTTGGTCTTGTTGTAGTAGGGGTCACTCCTTTTTTATTTGTGTCAACTACTTCCCTGACCTCAAGAGGTCCCTTACAATTAGAGGAAACATGACAGGCCTTTGAGGGGCATTATAAATAAAAGGTATTATTTTTATAATTCTAATAATTTTTAGTCCAAAAACAGAAATACTGAACGCACTATATTTTTATGTCAAAGTATTCACCTGGCGGATCCCTAATGAAAGCACGGAGAGGCAAATGTGGAACAGATTCAGACTGCAGTTCAAGCATTCAAGTGTCCATATTGGAGTTTAGTTTGGGATTGGCACACGATGCTCTGTTGGTGTGTGTCAGAAGCTGAGGTTTATGCCAGCACCCTCCTCTCACTGCGACGGGCTAATAAACAGATTCCCCCACCTTTTCCCACTCACCCTCCACCCACCCAGCACCCTGCCTCAAACACCATCTGCCCCAAGCTTCCATCCCAGTCAAAGTAGACTCCGGCCTTGGTGTGTGTGTGCGTGTGCATGCATGTATGAGCAAAAGACACAAAGAATGAACATGCAGTTTGGGACGGATGTATGTTTGAGGGTTCATCTTGGCTATTTTTAAAGCACCCTTTGCCCAAAAAGGTGGGTGGTTGTTACAGTAGACCAGAGCGGAGAAAATTTACATCACCTTACTGTATGTTTTAGTTGTACATGACGGCTCATGTCAGTGACTGAAGATGCCACATCATTCAAACTTTAACCAGGGTTTCCCTCAGTGTATTATAAGCCTGGCGGGCCACCAGGCTTTACTTGTGTCCCCACCAGGCTAAGCATTGCTTATTTATTTATGTATTTTTTTAATGTTTGAATTTTTTTAAGATTTTATAGTTGGTGTTCAGGTGTTAATCTTCCAGTCTTTGAATAAGACATAATTATCAAGCGATAATTTCAAATCTGTCTATTTTAAATGTTTTTTTAACTCAAAAACACAACAGGCTGCTGGATGAATGACTGACCTAGCACCCAACCACCGGGCTTAGCAAGTTTTCTGGAGGAAACGTTGCTTTAACCGTCTCTGAACTGTTCTGTTGGTCTGGAATGTATTCAAAATCAGCATCAGAGCATGGCTAAGATATGTTGGATTTTATCAGTGGTGGCTAGATTTACCCACAAACACAATAGTAGATAAAACTGGGAGTAAACCTGATACTTCATGTTAATTAAGGCCTTTTGGCAGGACAACCTGCATTTACCCTAAAAGCTTCGTAGAGGTACACTGAAGGCAGATGAAGAGTCGTTGCTTGCTGACAGACCCCATCACTCTCTGATCTATAATGACTGTAGCATCTGCTCCCTGTGTGTGTTTTCATGTGCATGTGAGTTAGCATGTCCAGGTGTAGCCTTTATATTTCTGTTGTTTTCATCTGCAAATCTTAGTCAAGGATTTTATAAATGACTTTCCTGCAGGAAAACGGACAGGGCCGTGACTGCATCTTCACCGAGATCGTCTTGGAAAACAACTACACGGCCCTGAGGAACGCCCGGTACGATGGCTGGTACATGGCCTTCACTCGCCGCGGACGGCCACGCAGGGGCTCTAGGACACGCCAACACCAGCGTGAGGTGCATTTCATGAAGAGGTTGCCGAAGGGGCAGCACCCCACCCATCCAGGTCAACATCGGCCTTTCGACTTCATCCACTACCCTTTCAGTCAAAGGACTAAACGCACGCGGTACTCTTTACCGCGCTGAGGTGGAGTAGAAAGACCCGAAAACAAAAAAGGGAGGACAAAAGAACTTAAATATTGACTGAAGTACCGAAACATTATGTGTCCCTCTCCAAAACAAACCTTTAGATATTTTTTCGTACTGTATCCTAACTCGTAGCCTATTTTCAAATGTTCTTGAGTGAACAAAGGAAGTTCATGGACATGAAAGCATAAGAAAACATACATATAAAAATATATTTTTGTACTCCAGACTTTTTTTAGTGCTGAGAATTTCTGTTTCACGACCCCGTCATTTGTCTTGTCGTCAGCATCTTTGTAGAGTGTGTCGTTTTGATTTGTTGCGTATCATTTTAACTAGAGGAGACATTTTTATTTTTATTTTTTTTGGACTGTCACCTGCTGCTCAAGGAGACTTGAAGGACCCTGAGCGGCCGCACTGCCAGGAAACGCTGAGTTTACGGACACACTGTGAGACACGACACTGCAGAGCGCAGGCAGCAACAGCACAGGGGGGGAACACTTTGGTGTTCAGGCTGTGTGCCAGACTCTTCATCTTTACTGGATTCATTTAAGCAAACGGAGCGCTCATAGCATATTATGGGACGATGTGGCAGCTATAATTTATATTAACAGGTTTCCTGATCTGATTGTAGTGACTCATGTACAAAATGTGTTTACCCTGTTTGCCCCCTTCACCTTATGGGTTCTTGTTTCACTCTTAATGTCTGTTTTTATACATATATAAGTATATTTTTATTTGAGGATGTGCATAATAATTTTAAAGATGGAATATTTATTTAAGAGGTGTAATAATGTACATTAGGACACTGACATTAAACTCTTGTTTGATACATGCTTGTTTGGGACTTGTGTGTGAAAATCTTCACAGATCAGTACACAGCAACAAGCAGCGGCTAACCCACGTTTCTGTCCTTTGAGCACAACCTTAATGAAAATATATTTAAAAAAAAAAATCTACTTTACCTCCGGTCTAAGCAGTGTGCCGCAACAGTGAAACGTGACAAGACGTCGACACGAAATTGTCTTCGTTCTCTTCATATGGTTGAAAGGTTGTCTGGACATGAACATGTCATGCTAGTGAACATCATGGCTGTAAAACGAAGGCAATAATAATAATAAGGTTTTTTTTTTTGTTACTCCATCTACAATTTATTGCTCATTTTTTAATAGTACAATTCTTATAAATATAAAATATTACCTAAGGTAAACGTTGATGTAGTTTTTGTTGCTCAACAAAAAGCTTCCTGATGGACCAACCGCTTCCACGTCTTCCAGTCCTCACCACAGACATAGCACCAAAATACAGTAAGGTCTGCTATTGTTTTATTTCCTTTATTTAACCAGGTAAACCCCGTTGAGATCTGGATCTCATTTTCAAGAGGGACCTGGGCAGAAGTCTGCAATATACAGCAACCAGGCGTTCAGTGGCCTCTATCATTCATTACTGGAAGAAGTTTGGAACCAGCAGGACTCTTCCTAGAGCTAGCCAGCTGTCTAAACTAAACGATCAAGGCAGAGATCAGGGCAGAAACCCTTGGTCAGGGTGTCGGGAAAACCCAACAATCTTTCCTCATGCTTTCAGAGATCCAGCATGAGGAGACAAAGATCGATGTCTTTACTGTGAATGCCGGGGGTTATGGTTTGGAAAAACCAGGCATGGCTCATTACCAGGCCAACACCAGTCCCTACAGTGAAGCATGGTGGTGGCAGCATCATGCCATCCAGGTGTTTTGCAGCAGCAAGAACTGAGAGACTAGTCAAAATAGTGTAAAAAAATGAATGCAACAGTGTACAGAGTCGTCCTCGATTAATGCGCTTGGCTTCAGACTTGGGCAATAGTTAATTTTTCAGCAGGACTACAATCCAAAGCACATAGCCTGACTCTAAAAGGAGTGACTTTAGAACGGTTCTGTGAATGTCCTGAAGTGGCCTGAAGTTCAGAGTTGAATATGATTCAACATCTCTGGAGAGATCTGCACATGGCTCTCCAGAGATGCCAGATGGACGTCTCCCATCCAACCTGATTGAGCTTGAGAAGAACTGCAAAAGCGAATGGGTGAAACTACCTAAAGGCAGGTGACAGCTTGTGACATCATGTCCAAAAAGATTGTAGGCTGAACAGATGGTTATATGAAGGCTGTGAATACCTAAGCAAATGTGATTTCTTGGTTTTCTAATTTTAATAAGATTGTAAAAATTAAACCTCAAAAACTGTTTTCAGCATGCGCCAGTCACCTTCATGCGTTTTTGTCTTTTCCATCATCTGCATCTTTTACTTTAGAAATAGAAAACTGGGTGCAGATGAATTTATTTTGTGTTTTCTTGAACACACAATGAGTCATAAATATATATTTAGGTTGAAACACATACATATCTTGACCAAAAGCCTTTAATATTTGATGCTGAAAATTTTAGAATGGCTTTCAACTTGACGTGACTAAGTTCCATAGTTAGGAACTTAGTCATGGAACAACCCAGGGACATTAAAGCTTGTTGTGACATGAAAACTGCTGGAAGACCATTGTCTCTGTGAGTTTTACATCACAATGTAATGGAATAATAAAAGCAAGGCCCTGCTTCTAAGTTAACGCATTCCCTCTGCATGCTGAATGTGCACTTACCGCCGTAAATGGACTGAATGTATGTGGTGCCTGTACTGGCCACGCACAGCGCTTCACAGTAGAGCCACATTCACCCATTCAGGCTCACAAACACGCACACACACCATTTGCAGATTAGTCGGCAACTTGGGGTTAAAGCTGCAGTATATAACTGTTATAGAAATATGTTTTTTATGTATTTGTTGAAATCATCATTATATTATTGCAGTATAATATAGATAATGTGTGGAAAAAAATGTAGCTCCTCTGCCTTCCCCACTGTGGTCCTGTTGTTATTAGCACAAATGCAATGCTCCATCAGAGCCAGCAGGAGGGTCTTATGGCGCATCAATCACTCTAGTGTACACACTGCTCACATCCTCCACCTTTCTGTCTGCTGTGCTGATTCACCACGACATGGCCTTACGTACAGCAGCTTTGTGCGACTTTATGTGAGGAAGCTGGAATCAAACATGCGGCCTTCAGATTTCAAGGCTACAATTAAAGCCGCAGACGCTGCAGAGCAGATGTGGTGAACCAGTTCAGCATTAAGAGCCACCCCTGCTCAAAAGTCTTAAGGAGATATTTAATATAAACATTGATATTCAAGCATTAATACATGTAAATATCTTTGATCAAGAACACTTGCTGGAGATTGAACCCCGGTGTCTGACCTGACAGGTGGAGGAAACGCTCATATTTACGTAAAGTTTCTGAAACTTTAAGAAAACGGGATAAAGCGCATTTGTGTTCACTGTTTTTATTTATTTATTTATTTTTTGCTGGATTGTTCTGCTGCCCTTGTCTTAGTTACATGTCTTTTCATTCATTATTAAAGCTTTTCACAAGGATTCACCTGGTGATGTTTTTATTCTGCGTGGATCCGTCTCACCCTCACAACATGACAAATTTCAGATATGATATATAATTTGAAATCTACAGTGCAACACATGAATGCTGAAGTTGCATTGCCTATTCCTTTGAGAGGCAAATTGAAGTTAAGGAGCTACATAACTTAATATCTTCTGTGTTTGATTTGTTTTAAACTTTTTTACAGGTGAAAAAAGTTGATTTGAGTTGAACTTTTTCGAAACGGTAATTGCTCATTTAATCTTACAATTTTGCTGTGACTTTTTTTATGTTTTGTTTTGTTTTGAAGTATATTTATAATAATACAACTTCACTTTCCAGGGAAGAGCGAAGTGAACCTGTCAACTATCACAGGCCTTTCAAGCTAAAAGCTCTAAATCAAACAGTCTTGACAACACTTGACATTAATCCACTTAAATCCTTCCACATTGGATTAACTAGGGGATTTTTCACTGAGACCAGATTCATGTCAGTGTTTTAGGAATTTAACGACTGCCGACAAGTAAGGGAAAATACAGAAACAATAACCAGTTTGATAGAGTCTGAAATTAAAGGTAAGAGTTTTGGATGAAGCGCACGTTTAAAGGTGTGTGTTCGGAAACCAGATTTGTAGACAACTTGAGAGTAAAATCAGGTGGCCCTAAATAGGGTCATTGTAGCCATAACGGCCCCCCACAGTGTCAGTAAGTGTAAGTAAAGTCAGCCTCAGAGAAGAACTGAGTTGTGGGAAAAATCACACCTTCTGTGTCGCCAATGCTGCCATGCAAATGTGGAGCAATTCTGGTGCTGAAAACTGGGTGTAAACTAGCTTTCATCCATTTTATTGATCCCCAACCGTCGTACTTAACCCCAAATAAACAAACAGAGCTACCTTCTTCATTTGCGTACGGAGCAATTTAACCCCCCACCTTCGACCTCCCCTGTGGAGGCCGCAGAATAGCTGCGGTGACCAGAGAACGCGACCCTGGCTCCCTAAAACGGCCCTGAATGCCTCACATTGACACAGAGGCCGCCCTCATCAAAAAAGCACTTCTTCCAGCTTTCGGCAACTCGTGGTTCACTGTGAAACACTCAGAAACGTGTGGGTGTTAGCGGGGAACCATTGTTTGGTCCTTAAAGACTTGGGATTCTCTGATTGTGATATTTCTGGTCATTTATTCTTTGCTGGTGTCTGTTCAACATGTTTTATTTTATATTTTTCAGCACGAAAGAGAAGCAGAAAATACAAACGCTGCTCAGCTCCAATGTTTGTGGCAAATATGACAACAGAAAACCACATCAACTCAGAGGCCTTCAGTTATTTGCCCTTTGCGATTTCAATTTGCGACATAAAGGGGAATTATAAATATAATTTATTGTTGATATTATTATTTATGTTGAAAGAAATTTAAATGACTTCTGATGAATACAAATGAAAGGAAATGTTTTCAACTAAGTTTTAAAATCAGATTAATTTCTATTTTAACTTAGCACGTTAAATGTGTTTTTACTTATGCAAAATGACTGAATCATAACCTGTATCTTCATCAAGGGAAATCAATTTAGTTATCATAAATAAACCGTTACTGGATGATATTAAATTCACTTAGTTTTTGTTTTTTTTAAATGGGAAAAAAGGTTTGTATAAATACTAAATCCAACATTTATATCTGACTTATGACTAGATAAAAAGGGGGAAGGTCAGAGAAAGTTTAAAATACAGCTACATAATTAAAAACATAGCTTTTTATATCTTCAATCAAATTCATTTACAACATTGTGACAGTCATTCATTACTCCAAAGCTGGTCCTTCCTGTAGAAAGTGCTTCCAGTTTCTATCAATATTGATTTTCATCTGGGTTTATTTTAATTCTCCAGGTAAGGAGCCTTTGCACCGAAAAGGATTTGACATGATTGCCAAACTTTAAAGTGAGAATCCAAGATGACACCAGGAACCAAAAATGACTGAAGACAGGTGGGTTTCATTTCACGTACAACACGGATGAGTTACACGAAACACGGATGAAGACGCAGTTGGTGCTATCTAGACTGTCGTGGAAGTGAAGTGCTTCCAAACTGTAATGACTGAGATGTTTCATTTGAAAAAAAAATCCTGCCTTATGGCAAATACTAACCATGTGTATCTTTGCTTTTAATTAGATGATCAACTGAATGTCAGAGTAAACTATTTAACACACTATTTCAAATAAAATTTACTTTTAATTCTGAGAGTGCCGTTTTTTTTTTCCTTTGGCCTTTCCTGCCTTCATTTTGTCCCTAATGAAGGCAGGGACAAAAAACACATACCACAAAAATGTACTACTCTGAATTCAGTTGTTTTCACGTACGACAAGAAAACAACTGCTTTACAAAGAAATGTGCCTCTGAGAATAAATGGCGTACACTGGTTACAGGCCAGAAAAGACGGACGGATCAGCTATCAGAAACAACAAGACAGCTCATTAAATCGAAGAAACAATTCAGCAGCGTTAACAAAAGCCAGCGGTCCAAGCAGGGCTGGATAATTGAAATGCAAACAGCTGATCAAAGCCAAGCTTCTCTGCCACAGTTTCATTGTTTATGTACAAGCCTTATGTGGGACCTGTTGACTTTTCCAATTGGAGCTGTAAACTTTTGTTTGTCCATGCATTTCCAAGACTGACTGTCAGTCTGATCCAAACAATTACCAGCTAAATGTGTTTGCCAGTTCAGGCAAAGCCCCCCCCCCCCCCCCCCCCCCCCCCCCCCCCCCCCCCCCCCCCCCCCCCCCCCCCCCCCCCCCCACACACCCCCCCCCCCCCCCCCCCCCCCCCCCCCCCCCCCCCCCCCCCCCCCCCCCCCCCCCCCCCCCCCCCCCCC
>CAEGAG010192355.1:0-16877 GCA_903067065.1 Brachyrhaphis terrabensis
AGACAATGCTTTAACAAACACCAAGAAAGAACCAGGAAGAGTGTGAAGCGACCATTTGATTCTGGGCAAAGCACTTCCTGTCCATATTCTTCTTCTATTATTCTTCTATTAACTTATAGAAACAATAACTTAAAGTGACCACAAGGTGGCGTATTTCAACTAACAATAACAGTAACAATATTATACACAATAAACATAACAGTGAGCATATGCAGTTGAGTTATTATGTGCTATCATTTTATCTACCCTCTTAGGTGTGTGTTATTCAGTTAAAACACATAAAACAAAATAATTTTTTTCTTACACTTTCTTCCGGTTTCAGAAAAAACCCTTGCTGTCTGAGCACTAAATTGTGATTTGGTTTTCCTTGTTCTGGTGTAGCGGTGACTCACTTTAACAAGAGAGTTTGCAGTTTGACTTCAGTGGAGTCCACCCACAGTCGTCCATTTCCTTTAACACCTGAGCTAAAACCGATTCCCAGTAAAAACGCTTTCAGTGTCCAGACTGGGAAACAACAGCTCAGACATTAACAAGGCTAAATAACTTTAGCATTCTTAAGCCAATTCATAGAATTCTTTAGACATGCCATCATTATTATTGTTACACTCCACAGACAGCACACTATTTATCTAGCAGTTACACCACTTTGCAGCTTCATGGAGCCTCCTGGAGTTATACACTAAACTGATTTGATGCTGTCATTGTTGTCACTTTTTATGTTTAGCTTCAGAGAAGAACAAGGAATAGCTCACATCCTTGATGCTAACATAAAAGGACACGTGACATCACTGGAGAAGAAACCTGCTATTGTTGTTTATGGAAAAGCACATTGTGGCACCGCTGGGTGACATGAACGGATCAGCAGCACCATTCAGCGCGCCTTCAAAGCACAGTTGTTCCATCCTCTGATTGGTATTCTAACAATCTTACTGTTTTTTCTTTTCTGATTTAATCTGCAGCATAGCAAAGCTATGTTAAACCATATTAATGTGCATATATTAATTTGTCTCAATATCTATCAAAACTATTTTTGAAAAAGAAATTATTTCCCTTCCTTGGTATTTCAAGACAAATCTGGATATATTTTAGCATATTTCAAGAATCAGTTGAGAAAAACTTCTCTTCTCAGATGAAGATTATTTCAAAAAATCACTGGGAAATGATTAATGCAACAAAACACAAAATTTAGTCCACTAAGAGACTAGCAGGTACCCCATGTCATTGGGATGTCTTATCAGTTCAGTTCAGTTTAAATTTTAGAACATCTGGTAACTACAAATGTCATCTCATATGTGTTTGGAATCAGATGTTTACAGATGCACTCTGATACAGTGTGGTAGCCACATAACACACGTCCCTGAAGCGAGAAACCACTGCGGTTTCTTGGTTCTGTTTCTTTTTCTCATTTTAAGGGGTAGAAAAAAACCTTTACATGGATAAACATAAAACAACAGACAAGAAATTACTCAGCAGTGACTAAATAAAAGAATGAAAAGAAATGTTGTACAGACTGTGCTGAACAGTGGCACAGTTGGTAGCACTGTTGCCTTGCAGCAAGAAGGTCCTGGGTTTGATTCCCGGTCCGGGATCTTTCTGCACGGAGTTTGTATGTTCTTCCTGTGCATGTGTGGGTTCTCTCCGGGTACTCCGGCTTCCTCCCACAGTCCAAAATGATGACTGTCAGGTTAATTGGTCTCTCTAAATTCTCGCTAGGTGTGAGTGTGTGTGTGCATGGTTGTTTGTCCTGTTTGTCTCTGTGTTTCCCGGCAACAGACTGACGACCTGCCCAGGGTGACCCCGCCTCTCGACCGGAACGTAGCTGGAGATAGACAGTAGCACCTCCTGACCCCGCTAGCTTCATTTATAAAACACTGTGTATAGAACTCACTCAAGATATGGCTACACAGGCCTTTGTGTTTTTAATCTCAGTATGGCCACATTTTCAATTCAATCCAACTAAAAAATACTTCTTATATATCTATATCTATATATAAGGTAGATATATAAGAAGTATATAATTACTAACTTCCCATAAATTAGTAATTATGTTTAATAATGTATATCTATGTCTATATCTAGACCCCCCCACACACACCACACACACATATATATATATATTTCATTGCCAATTTTACTTATGTTTATTTGAGCAATGACAATAAAATAAGTCTAAGTCTATATATATACAGTTTCAGGTTGAAACTGCATTTCAACCTGACTGTGGGGTCCAAATCCAGTCCATGTGGGCCGTTGTTCCTGGAGTTTTAGGTGAGTATCTGGTCTGATGGAGCACATCCACAGCAAGGGCCCCAACTGTCAAGCACTGCAATTTGTTCTCACTGTTAATGTGGCTGAATAAATATTGACTTAAGTGGATTGTACATGATTATATGTGAACTGAATACAAGCATAAAATGAACTAAACTGTAGCTCATGGCCCAATGGCCAAATGAGGGTCTTTCAAGTGTGCGTCCCATATGTTAGTAATTATGTTTAATAATTCCACATTCAAGTTCTGTTTAAATGTTTTTGAGCAGCAATCATAACATTATTTCAAATTCTTTGAATATTTAAATCTATTTAGTTGGATAAAATGGGGAAAAATGTAACAGCTTGAATCACACAGACAAATATTTAGCCTTATTGTTGTTTTAGCAGTCAGAATGTAATATTGCTAGGTCATTACTTGTTAATCATTACTGCAGCTTGTGTCCATGCTGGTGTCCTAGAGTTACTGCAGACAATTTCCTGTGTGTGTTTGAAAACACAGCTAATGACTCCCTGACTCTGCTGTGTCATTACTGAAATGCTGTTTTCTAGACACACATAGTAAGAGAAATCTCTTCTCATCTCTTCATCATTTATTTTATAATTTTATTATCATAAAATGATAATGATTATTATTTTATTTCTAGCTATGTAATAAATTATTTTAAAATTATGAAGTGGTTCAATTTCAGAGTGAAACTATTTAATGTTGTCTGTGAGAGCTGATGACCTCCACTGGGTGTGGAGAATCAAACTGTGTGAATGGCCCATGTAGAGTCAGTCTGGTTGTTAAGACTGGTTCTCTATTTGAACTGCTTTTGTTCTTAACATGTTGAACTCACATGAATGACAATTTAGTAGTTGATAATTTAATTATTAAATGCATAGTAGCCCCAGCCTTCCAAGAAGTGCTCACCATCGTTAAGAACGTTGCTTTCTAAGCCACATCTTTGACTGCATAGGACAAACACATTCTAGAGATATTTTAGATTTCCAGGCAGACAGATTTTTCCATTCAAAACAATACTTATGTAATTACCAATGACTAAAGATTAAACCAGAGTCATAAAAATAATAGGTAAATAAAAAGGAAAAAACAAACAAACAGACAGACAGACACACTTTGGCGCTGTGATTAATCACTATGCTTAACTTTGAAAGCCTGAAAAATACATGCAGTTGTCCAAGCCCTGCCTGCACCACTCCAACCTATTAAATTTCAAGCAATCATCAGATTTATTTT
This sequence comes from Brachyrhaphis terrabensis, assembly GCA_903067065.1. Classification (NCBI taxonomy): domain Eukaryota; kingdom Metazoa; phylum Chordata; class Actinopteri; order Cyprinodontiformes; family Poeciliidae; genus Brachyrhaphis; species Brachyrhaphis terrabensis. Next base: position 3,512 of record CAEGAG010192355.1, read on the forward strand.
TGTAACAGAAAGCAGGTAATGTAGTCTGCCAGTACTCAACATCAAGTCTGGGTAACTCACTTCACTACACAAACAGTAACAAACATGTTCAGGAGACAACTGATATACAAGAAACATTTTATCTGCTAGTTCTTGGGTGCCAGTGCTCCACCCCTTTCTGACACCACACTGGGCGTGTATATACTCTAATTTATATTGTCAATTGAGTTTTGCATTTGTATTAAAGAAGATGCTTTTGTATGAACATATCAGGGTTCTCAGGGAACCATGGCCCTCCTTAATGGAGCCACTGTTACAATCTTCTATGAGGAACTGGGTTGCTCCATAGTTTAGAGTCTCTGAAATGATAGTACTGTACTTCCATGTGTAATATGACACGTTTAATGTGAGAGACGCATTAGATTCGCACCCCCCAGCCCCTTCCCCTACCTGTTGTCTCTCTGTGTTCTCTTGTTAATTGAGGTCAGCTCCGCCCCGCCCCCTCTTCCGTTTCCCCTGCTTTTGTTCCATCCATCTGATCAACTAATTGAAGCGAACACCTTGTTGGGTCTTGGCTGTGTAGTGCTGCTGTTCTCCGCGGGGGGATGAAGAGAGGGAGGTAGAGGAGGAGGAAGAGGAGGAGGAGGAAGAGCGGGGGGTATAGTAGCAGCTACTGGTGGTGCTGGAGCCTGTAGCGGCCGAGCAGCAGCAGGATTAACGCGGCTACGGCAGAGTCCGAGCTTCCGCTCAGAGGACAGAGCGCAGCATGAGCTGACTGACTGACTGACTGACTGACTGACTGAATGTCTTTCTGTTCTTCACTGATGGATGAGCCGAACATCCTGAGACGCCGCGGGCTGCAGGTAAACACAGCCTCGGCTCGGTTCGGCTCGGTTCGGTTCGGTTCAGTTGTTTCCAGGCAGTCTGAATGGTTTTGGAAACTATGTTGGGTGTATTGACTCATTTGTGTTTTTTACTCAGTAGTTCAGTAGCTTACTGACCGTTTATTATTAGATCTTTCAGAAATGTTAATTATAGCAGCAGATCATGTTTCTCTTCTTATCATCAGAACAAATGAACTGAATGAACGGGTTCACTGTATAATTTGGGTAAACAATGAAATGGATCAGTCAGGTCTGACAACATTGTTTTCCTTCTTCATTCTAAAATTTTCCTCGTTGCTTTCGATGTGGTTGCTTTGGTAATCGGGGCATCCCCCCGCCCCCAAAGGATCCCTGAAAGGGATTCATTGAATAATCCCTTTTATCTTTTTACTGGGTGTCATGGTTACTAGGGTGCATTCTAAATGGGAATCCTTCTTGTTTCCTATATTCATGTACATGTCAGCTGTATAAGTAGATGGTCTGTTCTCCAGAGAGAATATGGCTTTGTGATGAAATGCTCTCTAAAACTGGATTTCCCCAGGCATTAACTGCATACATCCATGATATTTAGATTATGTGCAACCTGGTCCTGGTGAATGTGGATGATGATTTGAGTCCAAACATTGTCTCTAGCAGAAATACCTTCATTTAAATACATTTAATCACAAAGTAAATGTGTTCAGATGGCTTCAAGCAGCCATTGCTAAAGTGTCATAACCAGGAAAGTCTTATTTGATGTGTCTGGACTCACGTGCAGTAGCTGTGGAGTATGAAAGATTTGTATTCATGTCACTAATGGCTACGAGGCCTGCTTGTTCTGAAAGGAACTGGGTCGTGCTGTAGCAAATGATATTTACGCTGCAGCAGAAGGAAAACAAGTGGGAATGACAGAAAGCAGCCATCTGATGAATAAGTCGAACTTCAGCTTTTACTGTCTTTGACTCAAATTAATTTTAAAATGGGCTAATGGATTAAAAATATTAGGAACAGCAAGCAAAATAAAGATATAAACAAATAAGAATAAATTCTCATAAAAATGGATTTAAAATGGCGATAATATAAATGTATTAGAAACTGAGTAATGAAGTGTTTTTGCAGCCAAATAAAATAAAGAGAGGAATGACTTCCTTTAACCAGGATAAAACCTCCAGCCGAACCAGGCTCAGTGTGCAGCTTTTTTAAAATTATTATTATTATATGAATTTGATTTCTTTGTTTTGATTAAGGCTGCAAAATGTTAAAAAAACATGCAATGCCATATTATTGTTGTGTCATGACTTAGCATCACAGCCACTAAATTCTATACCATGTATACACACATGGGGCAGGGAAGTCTACCTAATCCACTGGATATATAATTACCATGCAAAGAATGCATGAACACATCACACATTGAATATAACAGCCTATCAGAAATTGCATCAAGGCAGTTCATTGTGCAAAATTGCGCATCTGATCCCTTTGTAGGTTATACTTTCAATCCATAGTGTGTAGCTTCTGTTTGGCTTAGGGGTTACTCATAGATCTGTAATAGCTGCAAGGTTGAAATGAGACAGCAGAATGAGTGATATTGTGCCCATGTGCAAAGCAAAGAACAACAGCAGCTGTAACAAAGTCTGTAGCTACAAATAGATCAAAGCCACTGGATGTCTTTTCATGGCCTGTCTAATCTGAGCCAATGTTTTCCAGAAAAATCAGATGCAAGCAACATCATGTTGAGGATGCAGCACAACTTTTCTTGTATCTAAAGAACTGAATACATCTGAACAGCATGCATGCTTAGCCAAACTTAGGGCACATCCCAGACATGTTTTGTATGCTCATTGCTCAGGTGCATGTTGGTGATTTATGGAGATGTTGCATGTTATTGTTTTCATCTGGAAATTTCATGCATGTGAACAATACTGGAGGAGAAAAAGACTATTCTTTTACTTTCCATCCATAACCACACTGCCGCTGGAGAACAATCCTGTTAACCAAATGAAACCTGGAGATGTAGTTATTATTAATTAAGTGCAGTGCACCACAGCTAAGGTAATGCGGGAAAAACCATTGAACTCAGAACCACTCGTATTATTTTTTCTATGTCGGCCATACAACACAGAGACCGTTGCCATAGCATCTGACTGACAACAGCTTCATTAGCTGACAGACAAGAGATTACGTTCAAGTGTATCAGGATTCAACAATAAAAAAACTTCGGAAACACTTCCCACACACAGGACAGAGCAATGTATGCTTTCATTCCTGATGTTTATTTTGCCATCATTAAGTGATCATTTGAACACAGTAGCGGTTCATTAGTTAATTGATGGTGATTAACATTACTAAACCAAAACACACTCGGAACATTCTAAGATTGTCAAAGTCAAGCTAGCATAACTGACCTACTTTCCTCTCTGCATTTTTTTTAAATACAACTTTTCACTAAGCTGTGAAATGTGATTTCATTGGACCTTGCTATCTCATTGTCATAGTGTTGACAATTAGTAGCAAAACACTGCATCCATTTTTACATGTACATCTAAGATTATGTTGACAGCTCAACAGTAAAACCAATGGCAGTAACTGTTAGCCAGCAGGTTTTCTTCCCTCCTGCAGGGAGCTGGGTGGGGTGGTGGGATCCTGTGCAAGCAACAGCACATTGCAACGTGTCTATACACCATGCCCCTTTGGTTCCATGATCAGAGATTCATGTTCTGAAAGCTCACACATGCTGATCTCTTGGTGAGATGTGAATGAAAAACTGCTGTGTAAATAGGCATTCATGTGTGGGTATTTATCACAGAATGATGATCTGGGAGGAGTTATTGGTGTGACAACGATGTCTTTAAATGCGATGCAGCCTAAATGTTGAATAACTAGTTGCTCTGAACAGGTTTCATTTCTCCAGATTTCATATCTTCAGTATTTTTCAACGGGGCAAAGAGGGTTATAAAAAAGTGTATTCACAGCCACAGAAAGAGAAATAATCCAAAGAAGAAGTAACTCATTAAACATGTTTTACAATGTCAAGAGAACATTTCCCCAACGTCTGTCTATGCTCAGCATATGGTTGAAACCAAATATCAACATATGTTTAAAAAAAGGCATAAACTCATAACCTCTGCATTAAACAGACATTTTCAGTCAGATATGTTGACATAGAGGTCCTTATGCCACTTGGCAACTAATTTGGCAAATGTTTTAGGGCAGTTGTTCAATCAACAAATGAGTTTGTGCACAAGCCTTAACCTCCCTGCTGATGTCTTGAAATGTTGCATAAATATGTCAGCATGGTGTTTGTTCATCATGGTCATCTATTTTGCGAAGCACACTAGATCCTCTCGCAGCAAAATGCCCCACAAGATGACAATCCTCTCGCATGATGTTTAGACATGGCAATCTGTGAATGTTGTCTTCTGAACATGAAAAAAATGATTAAAAAGTCTGTCTCCAAAAGCCCTAGAAATGGAAAAATGTTAGATATCATATTCATGGGGAGTCAACATTGCGGTTTGAACTATTAAAATAATAGAAGGATATTAAAAATATCTGGATTACAAGTATTCATGAAATGCTATTTTTTTTCTTTAGAAAATACTAACTTTTAACTTTTTCATCCTTTTTCTTTTCAATCATTATTCCAGAAAGAGCTGAGCCTTCCACGCAGGGGAAATGTGTAAGTATTGTTGTCTTACTTCTCCTGTACACCTTGTCAGCCTCAATTGCCCTTTTTGCCCCCCTCAAACCAGATCAGCCAGATCACTATAACAGTCAGCTTTCTTGTGCTCATTCACACCAAGTATTTGTTTACATGACCCTCTGGTGAGGCAGGAAGGTTTGAATGTGCCTGAAAGACCGGGCTGTCTTACTGCCCAGACAGGTTTCTGCAAACGGAGAAAAGAAAATCTAGGGCAGAACATCTCTGCTTCCTGCAGTTCAGAGATCATTTTATGATAATAAGTGTTCTGTTTTTGCTGAAAATCTGTTGCTGGATGTCTAAATCAGATAGTGCAGGAATATTTGCACTTGACATGCAATTCCATTCATCAGAGCCATGGGTTTTCCCAAGGCTGGTTCTTGTGTTGGAATTCAACTTTGCATGTCAGGATTAGAACAATGACTTATGTAAGCAGCATGAAGGAAGTTATATGTGAATTTGTTGCCAAGCCAGACACACCTTGATGTATGAGCTACCTCTAATCTGAGTAGAGTGTATAACATCAGATTTGTTGCACAGCTCTTCTGACACAGTAGAAATATTACAATTCAGTTGATTTTAAGGAATTGTGAAAACTGGCCATGCTGGGTCACAAAGGTGGTTCAGGCAAGCAACATATTGATTTGATGACTTCAAGAAGAAGATGAAGAACACCATGTTGATTCTTTCTATACTTTTTTGTTTGTTGTAACTAGGCCTGAAATGATCATTTTTGCTGGATGTTAGATTGTCCCAGTTATTATTGTGATAAACGATAATATTTTCAAGTAGTATTATGATAATTGCATAATAATGAAAGTTCACCCTTAAAAGTTTAATATCAATAAACTTTTAATTTGGTAAAAACCACTTAACACTAGAACTGGAAGATACTTTAAATACCCTGAGACAATAAATAAAACAACCAAAAACAATAAATAAAATGGACATAAAAACCACCTCCTTCAAACCACAAACTTTAGTGGAAAACAATATACATTCTACATATGATGCAACTGAAAAATATTTAGCTTGTACTTTTATTTGGCACTTTTATACCCTTAGATAAAACTGAGTACAACTGACTAACATCAAAAACTGCCTAGTAAAAAAAACTGTATGTAATTCAGTTTCAATATAAATCTAGAAAAAAAAACCTCTGTAGGCTTCAGAGGTTTTTTTTTTCAGAGAACAAACAGCATCATGAAGACCAAAAAACACAGCAGATAGGTCAGGGAGAAAAGCGTGGAGAAGTTTTAATCAGGGTTAGGTTACAAAACCTTATCTCTAGCATTTGAAAATATCACCAAGCTCTGTTCCATCTAAACATCCAGTCACCCATTATTTGAAAATGGAAAGAGCATGGACATATACACAATTATGTGCAGCAGAAAATTAACACTGCACACCTTCCTCATGGTGAATCATGGCAGTGGCAGCATTATGGTGTAGGAATGTTTTTCTTCAGCTGGGAAAGTGAAACTGCTCAAAATAAGACAGCTAAATACAGGGCATACAGAAGAAAACATGTCAGAGGATACAGATACCTGTACTGTGAGTCTGTTCACCCTTCAGTAACACAAAGATCCACATGCAGCCAGAATGGTTTTCTAATGGTTTAGATTCCATATTCATCTGCTGAAATGACTGAGTTCAAGCTCCAGTTTTTTGTCTTTGGTAAGACTTAATTTTGATGTCCCAGACACACTCCATCCAATGTGACTAAATTTACAAGTATTTTGCAAGAATTGTGTAAAAGAAAATCTGTTTCTAGATACGTCAAGCCTTAAAGACTTGCAGTCATAATTGCTGCAAAACATTGTTCTATACTGGGAGGTACTCAATGCATACCCCACTTTTCAGATTCATAATTAATAATGCTAATAATTAATAATAACAATGCTACTTTGCTTTAGTCAGTTTTAGTCAGAGTTGTTTATGACAGAAAATCTAAAACTGCTTTTGAGGATGAATAGTTTAGTAAGAGACTGTTTATAAGGTAATTATGATAAATTTGAGTCTTGTATGAAGCAAAGACTTCTGCCACTTTTATCCAGATAAAAAGTAACTTTCAGTGTTCTTGGATATTTGACGATTTCAAAGCTATAAACCTTTTACGTCTAGCTTTCCACGTTATCGCGACATCATTTTAGCTATTAGGATCTGTGGGTTCGTAAAAACTGTGTACCACAAAATTACAAAGAACACTGTTTTGCGCGATTCATTTTTTGTTGAATAGTGGCGAATCCAGTTTTTCAAGTAGCTCCTGAAAGCACCACTAGTCCCGCCTCCCCGTTCTCCCTGTTCTCGCGGCTGCGCAGTTCAGGGAACTGCTGAAGGAAAGTTTGTGTCCCTCTCCGAGCTGAGGGACCTACCGCGGTATGATGCTGCATTTCTCGGAGGACAGAAACGGCGTTACTGAAATTCTTCTCCCGAGAAGAAAACTGAGCTGAACGGACATGGCCGCTCCAGTCGCTCAGCAGAAGCGAGCTGCCCTGCCGTGGGTCTGGGGTCAGTTTGTCCTGGAGCTGAATGGAGTTTCCGCTGTTGGACTCTGCGTAGTGGCCTAACCACGGCCAGCAACACAGTCACGGGAAGAGACTGTTAAACATGATGCTCCCACTCTAATGAGAGGACACTGATTCTCATATTTCCACTGGCTTTATCTGTGACCACCAATATGTCCGACCAAAGCTACTACTGGACCGTTCTGCCCAGCTACAAAACCAGTTTTGTGACTGGAGCAATGATGAGAAGGTCGAAAAGGTAACGAAAGCTGTTTGGGAATAGAAATACGCGGTGGTCTTTATGAAGCGCTGCTGCTCTGTATTTACAAGCCATTTGGTGAACGCTTAGCTGATTCACAGCACGCAAACGCAGCATTTTGACCATTTCTCAAGTGTTTTTCTACATTTATCAAATGGATGTTTATTGGGAGTCCTTCACTGTCGGTTCCATCCGCCCTAGATCTTGTTTCCTACGGAGAAACGTGGCCTGTTAGGACTTGTGTGTGGGGGTGTGTGTGTATGCATGTGTGTGTTTCGCACAGACGGACCGCATTGTCTGCTGCCAGCTGTCGCATAAAGCGAAACCAAGACTGAGAGCTGGTCGATATCCGTCGTTGATGCGGTTAGAGAATGTAGTTTGGCTCTTAATTGTCAGGTAAATGCGATCAACCTTCACAGTCTGGCCCGTAATGCCTGAAGGACCTGCCTGCCTTTGTCAACAAGAGAGGATCTATAGAGGATCCTCTTTGTCATTATCCCTGCTACATTTCTTCATCTTTGTATCTGTTGTAGTTACCTCTAGAGCTTTTAGATTCCATCATCCTATGCAAATTATTGATTATATAAGCTGCAGATAATAAATAGAGCTCCCTACTTCAAGCAGACACAAACGCCAAATTTAAAGATTGGTGAGGTGTAGTGTCTCACCAACATGCCATGGCCATGGTTTTCTGTTGTTATTGCTGTTGTGTTATAAATTATTATCCATTCAAGAAAAAGTCTGCCCTCCTCACACTCCTCCTGACATCACATTAGGCAAACGTTGGGAGTTCCTTGCATATGTCCAACTGTATTCAATGCAAGAATACTTTATTTGTCCCAACGGAAAATTAAATGTCATAACTCGCATCATCCAAGTATCTTCAAAGAGTTGATGTGGATGAAGATGCTGTGACCAGAAATGATCTCTGGTAGCAGTCAGTCTTGCAACATATCAGAAGAGACCTCTGACTGAAGACTGTTGCTGTATGCTAAATGCTCAGCATCCAGGCAGTGGAGACGATATTCCACAGTAATGTCCTGGAGGAGACCATCAGATGACCAGTGCTGCTAATCCACCTCATTTGCTTTTGATGTTCCTCCTTAAATTTCAGTCTAAATGCTCAGCATCCAGGCAGCGGAGACGATATTCCCCAGTAATGTCCTGGAGGAGACCATCAGATGGCCAGTGCTGCTAATCCACCTCATTTGCTTTTGATGTTCCTCCTTAAATTTCAGTCTGGACTTACGGTCAGAAAGCCGAGCTGAGAGACGGAGTCTAAGATATGATCGTTACCTGTTATGATTGACAGAAGAGATGATTTTAACTTCCTCCTTCTCTCTCTGTTCTGCATCTATGAAGCTTTCTTTTCAACTCCTCTGGGGTCAAAGTTCAGGTATTATTTGAGCTTTAGAGATGCTAATCAGCTGCTCCTGGCAGTAAAAACAATACAATGAGAGCAGACTCCTTCAATCTGCACAGCATCCAAAACCAGAGGGAATGGTTGTCCAAACATGCAACACATCAACCAAAAAAGGTCAAACAAACAGAACAAATCAGAACTAACACAGCAGAGCCACCATGAGCGCCATAATTCCAGAACCTTTTCATTGTTCTGTCCTCTTTATCTGCTTGTTTTCACTGACTAAAATGTGATTTTTCTATTACAAGACACAGAAGCAGTTTGATTAGCAGGGCACATGGGAATAGTCATTATTTCATCAAAGATTTTCAGCAGTAATTTTGAGCCAAGTTGGTATCAAACAATGATGTGATCCAGTCTGATTATTGTGATTCCACCCCCCCTCCACAAGTTCCTACAGAATTGCTGCTTCACCTTTGTGGACAGTGAGAGTTGTTAAGGTATGCTAAAGTATGGGTTCAGATCTACTGCCAGTCGAATCCGAAATTTTACTCACATCTTTAACGTTACTGGCCTTTTGTGATGATCTCACAGTCCAGTGTTGTGTCCAAATGCAAACAGACCTAGAAGTGCTAGCTGCTCACGTGGACTGGGTGTGATACAGCACTGCTATTTCTGCACATTCTTGTCTGTTTCTTTATTGGGACAGACCGTTTATTTTGTCTGATAAGAATAAAATTGGAACAAATCTTAGGGAAACTCAGGCTCCTGATTGCCTAATTTTTCTTCAATCTTTTTGAGGTCGAGGCCACATAAGTGGCTGAATCTGCCTCGACACCGACCCAGAAACGTCGGACTCTGTTATCGTCTCGTCGGCTCAGTAGTTTTAGATTACCGCCAGAGTGAAAGAAGGCCAGGATAAGGAGCAGAAAGCAACATAAAATTACACTCAGCCTCTTTCCGCGAATTATAGCCAAGAAGAAATGTAGACAAATTGGAAGTGAGACGAGGACTAATGTACAGAGAGCTAATTCACAGTTTCTATGAAGCGTTACAAAGCCTGCAGGCAGAGCATGCAGCAAAGTCATGCAGGAAGTGGACAGAGTCACTTTTGATCTTAAGGTTACTGGGTCAGGATTTTAATGGGACTAAGTCTGGGTTACTTCAGCTAAAAGAAACACTCTTTTGCTACCATATATATTGGTTATAGTTTTTTTTTTTTTCATTATCCCTATATCGAATAATGTTTCTCAGAAAAACGTTGTTAAAGGCTTCATTGTAGCCCATTAAGAGATAATATGATTATATTGGTTCTCCAGTTATGCGTGTCTATAAATGTAATTGCAGGTGTCATAAAAGCAGCTGGTGTTTCCCTTATCACCATAAACCACTTCAGTTCATAGGTTGACGCCGTTTTATTTTGCAGCGCTGATAAGACGGATGAGCACCACGTGCTACTTGTTGATCATCAGTGGACTATGAGCTAACTTCCTTTGTGTTCCCTGATTCCCTGCTCTCTCTCAGTTCCCGTAACAACAAGAGGAGGAGTTTGGCGGTCGGGACTCCGTCGCCCACGCTGTCGCGACCTCTTTCACCTCTTCATCTTGCAACAGGTATTTGTTTATCTACTCTGCCCTGTGCACCTTGATGTTTGGCAGTCTGGAATGAATGGATTGAGGCATTGATGTGTTCTGTCGCATACATGCTCCCTCAGCTTTGTTTTGATTCCATGTGTCATTCCATGTGAATCCTCCTCATGTTGTTTCTTAAAAAATGAGGGGGGTTCCCCTTTCTCATGATCTTGTTTTTCATAACTTCCTTTAACACACTTACTCACAAATTTAGCTGGTTAACTTATGTAAATATGGTTTGAATGCGGCTTTTCTTAGTAACAACAATATTAAAGCTGCAGTTTCCAAGCTGAGATCCTGCCTCACAGAGCCGTTCCCCCGCAACTCAGCTCCTTCAGACTAGCTGGACTGCTACCAGATAGCATTTTTATGACAACTGAAGTTAACATAGTTACTTGATTGTGCTATAAAATGGCGCCGTGTGACTAGAAAATACATAATACTGCCCCTTTAAGTAAGATTTGATGTGTCTGTTCCAGCTGGAAGCAGTCCCTCAGAAAGTCCCAGGAATATCTCCACTAGCACCTCTTCCAACTTCCAGTTTGCCCGCAGGTAAATCAGATGCTTTTATTGTTCAATTCCACTTTTGCAAATCCACATCACTGTAGCAAGTTTTCTCACAGTTCAAACTGGGAATTGGGAATCAAGCAATTGATTCAAGAAGAAGCCACTGGTAAAGTCACCCCTGTGTTTCTTGCCAGACAAAAGCGTTAGCTAATTGACCAGAAGATATAAAACCGTCACCATTACCAATACACAGGGTTTCCTTTCTTGGTTGGTGATGGTTTCATGCAAATCTTCCAAAGAAAGTTAGCTGGCTTTCATATCAGATGGCCGTGTTACACAGGTCTTTTCTTTTTCCTCGTCTTCTCAACTTACGGGTAATAGCTTTGCACCAATGAGCTGCTGGCAGTGTTTCAGTAGAACTTCACGGTTCCGACAGGACTTGTTTGGAATCAATTCTGTTTCATATTAGCAATGAAGTCTGTTAGGCTCGATCCAGCATGAGATGGTCATGGTATGAGGAATATGAATTAGGGTTCCCTCATAGAAAAACTTGATAACATGCTTATTATTATTGTAAGACATTAATGACAATACTTAACAACTAGTGTATTAAAAAAAGCAAACACAAAAAACGTCTATATCTGCTCAGGTAGCCAACATGCATCTATCTGCTGGATGGTATTTACCTCTAAACTATAGATTTAAACAGCGTTGTCAACGTTGATGGGTGAGGCTCTTTAACTTTTGACACTTTGCCAGTGTGTGTTTTTCCAAAGTAATATATTTTCAGAATTCCAAATTTGTGCTTCTGTAGTGAGGAGGAAGTTTCAGCCAGCTGAGTGGCAGATTAAATTTCAGCATTGAATTTCTTCTGGACACAACCTGCCTCAACGCCAGCTGCTCTGGTTTTTTACACACACTGTGAGTTGTTATGCTAGCACTGATTAGCCGTACATGTGCTGGCTTGCCTAAGCAGAGAGGAAAGTCATGTTTTAGTGCAAGAAAAGGAACTAATGAGAGGAGCTGTATGTATTTGCATGTTTCTAATAAACAGCAAGCATATGTTTCAACAGAGAATGCTGGGAAACTTTTATTTTAGCATCTAGCTTTGGGTCACCAGTTCAAACATGCATAAAGCTGCTGAGCAATTAGACGAAGCTTTCAGTGATGTACGTAAACATCAGGTAGATGAAAAGGACTTATATTTTATATTTGTCAAATATCTTCAGAAGATGGATTATGTAAATACCCTTGAAGGATGATTGCAAATGGAATGCACATGAACCTTTTCTTGTGAATTGAGCCAAATGTCTCCACTGCAAAACCTTCAAGCTTGTGTCACCTTGGGCTGGATCAGTGAGTGAAACTGGGTCACATCCTCAGAGTTCAGAGTAAGGAAAAGTGAGAGGAGACGTACGGAAGATTTATTGAGGGCAGGAAATGATAAGAATCCATTTTCTGCGTGTGTTTGATGCAGAAACCATGAGCTAGCTGGGTGCTGCAGTGTGACAACAGCTTGGCTGGGTGTTGAGAAGCTGCTACATCAGCCAGCCACTGGCTGTGAGCTGGGACACACTGAACAACACAATGACTGCCACTACCATGAACACTGTTTAATTTAATTCCTTTGCATCTTCCTCTCTTGTTTGTGTCTGTAGCCAGCTGGCCCGCACCGAAAGGTAAGAAAGCACAGACGGGTCGGCGCACCAACTGCTGTCTGCACGCAGCCTAAACCTGCATGGAAAGATGTTTTTTCAGAAATGCTTCTAGCTTTTGAAGTGCAGAGCATGAACAGGATGTGAAGGTTTTAGGTGCGACCACTGAACTGCTTGTTGTGTTGCTTTTTTTCAGCAGGGCGGATGGACGACGATGGTCTGTGGCGTCTGTTCCCTCCTCTGGATACTGCACCAACGCTCCCAGTTCATCAGTTTCTGTAAGCTCAGCTCCTCCACACATCACTGTGTGTCTAACGCTCTTCATCAGATATTCAGCCTATTTAGCCAAACTGCTACCAGGGGAGCGTTTAGCTCCTGTGTTAGTCACACTCATTGCAACAGTCAGATAGCTGGGCCATGCTATCTTGTAAACCTCTGGTGCTTATTGGCTGAGTAGTAAATCTGCTCCGATTACAGAGTAGAAAAAATATCTACTAAGAAATATTGGCTTATTAACTGCACAGTACATTTACAGACTAGTGTCTCTCTTTGAGGAATAAAATGATCAATGTTTTGCCATATATAGGTCATGGCTAGAATTTGACATATCAAAACTTTGCTGCAACATGTTAAATGTCTCTTTATGTACTGATGTCTAAATTCTTGTAACAATCTGAAATTACAGCTGAACGTCCTACAAACTGCCATTTTCTTTCTGGAAGCTTCTTACAGCTGTTGTACTTCCTTAATTTTCATTCCTTCAAGATATCTCGTTGTTGGATAGTAAAGTATAAAGTACCGTATTTTCCGGACTATAAGTCGCTCCAGAGTATAAGTCGCACCAGCCATAAAATGCATAATAAAGAAGAAAAATACATATATAAGTCGCACCGGAGTAT
>CAEGAG010192381.1:0-42333 GCA_903067065.1 Brachyrhaphis terrabensis
TCATTCGGGGGTGTTTTCTTTTTTGTTTGCATGTTTTCTCTTTTGCTGCGCATTTGCACCTGTCGGCCACCGTAAAATTCCAACAGCGTACATAGAAGTTTGTAGTTGTAATGCAACAACAACTCAAGAGGTATAACCACTTTTGGAAGGCTTTCGGTATTCAAGTGGAGCAGCTCACCATGAATGTGCATGTGATCCACGGTTCTGCCAGCTTGAGAGATTACTTTGAAACAGAGACGCAGCTCATATGACATTGTCATTTTCCCAGAAGCCCGGATTATTTTGTGTCATTTAAACATTGGCAGACTTGGAAGTAATCTGGGCAAAAGTCAAACACTGAGCCAGGTCAATTTGAGGCACAAAACCTCATCCCATTCATGAGATGATTATTTTGATTTTCTAGTTTAAAAAAAAAAACTGAAAAGGAAGTTCGGCATGATCCCAATCACACCTTAGTATATCTAGAAAAGCCTGTACAACAAGACCAGCAAGCTGGCTTTGTGTTTATTGGTAAATTACATGAGAGCAATGAAACTCCTTCAGTTTCTCCATCTTGAATTTTAATCCTCAGACGTTTATTAACACTGTTGTTAATAAATTTGAAAGTCCACTTTAGACATGTTTGCCTGTCTTTGTTTTAGTTTTCTGTTATTTTTTGCGTAATATCATTATAACCTAACCTTCAATTTCATCAATAATTTGAATGTAAACAAGTTTGGTTTCTAAGCAGATGGAGCACTCTCATTGTCAAAATAATCCATGGGTGGGGCTGCGGTAGCTACAATAAAAAGTTATCAGAGGTATAAATGATTACAAGACCTCATAATTTTCAAGACAGGAGGAGGTTTAAAAATAAAACAGCATCTCAGCAGTCTGGTTCTCTTAATGTACATCCCAGTTGCTTTGGGTTAACAGGCAGAGACTTGCAGAAAAGTCTCCTTGGTGCACTTGCTGTCACTGGGGACACCCATGTTTCCATGAGATCAGCTGGGATCTGAACACTTTGTCTTTCCTCTTGGATTCAACAGACACCATGTTTGCCTTCTCTTCTTTTTTTTCTTCCTAAAACTACGTCCTTTCTAATGTGAGGTGTGTTTTTGTAGGTGTCTCAAACTTAAAAATGTGGAATTAGAATTTTTAATCTAAATGGGAACAGTCACATTTTTTTTAATTTTTTGATTAACCTTTCCTGTGTGGGTTTGTATGTTTGTAGGCCTGCGTTGCAGCAGGCTGAGAATCTCTAGCACATTCCCCTGTGCAGTTCAGGAATATTCTTGTTGTTAAGGCGGTGTGAGCACGCTTACACTAGAATGGCTGCAGACTACATCACATCTGGTGAATCAATAACTGCTTGTCATGCTGGAGGTCATCAATTGAAACATGGAAACACATTTATGTAATCAGCCACACAGAAGTTGAGAGGTCAGGTTAAAAAAAAAAACAAACAAAAAAAAAACCTCTCCTGTTTTTTATGACCGGTTGAAACATTTCCTGTGTTAGATGAACAACTGAAATGAACTGCACTGAATAAATAATCAGCGATACTGTGGCTTGATTTGGATGGCGAGTGGACAGCCTGCAGTGAGAGGACTTAACAGAGCAGCTTGACTTGCTGCAGCTGTTCCACTTGTCGACATCAGCTTGCAGCACTTCTGCTCCAGAATGTGAAGATATTAACTTTCACCTTCTTTGGCTGTCCCTGCGTTTTAAAATAGTGCAAATGATCCGAATCATGCAGTAAACAACACAGGCTCTCCTTGTATGCTTGTATGCCTTCAGGTAGGATTTGTTTAGTTATGCTCTCTATTAGTGCTTCATACTGAATTTGGCGGCTCAAATTTTTTGCATTTCTCATGAGGAATCATCACTTATATAAACAGAACGAGTGCTCTGCCTTCTTAATTTCACATCACTATATTACGTGTTAAGTGACCTATTGTGTGCACTCCTTCACAAAATTGATCTGACACTAGAAAAAACAAACTGAATGCATTATGTCTCTATAGCTTTTACTACAGAGACAGAATTACTTACAAGTAAGTAATATCTACTTACTTGTTTATAGTAAGCAAATTTGATACAAAATAAATTCTTTCACATTGTGTAGCTTTGTTATAAAGGACAGAGATAAAAGGAAAAGAGATGAAACCAAATGCTCACTTACTGTTTCTGTTAATGCTCAAATGAGTGTTAGCATTGCAGCACAGCTTACTGCCACAGGAATGTAGAAAGGCAGAGGTTTTATATCCCTGTAAGCTATTTGTTCAAAGGTTGTAATTGTCCCCGCTGTAAAGTTTTTAAAAAATCGCCACTGTAACAATAAAAATAAAAATCCTACAGCAAGGAGTCACGTGTTTCTGCAGTGATGATTTTAAGACAATGAAAAACTGAAACAAAACAAATTCTTATGCTGGAATACACAAAGCTAGTATATAATAGTCTAGATTATTCCATAGGGATGTCCTATCACATTCATGAAAAAAAAATATTATGTTATTAATGTCACAGTCCAATAGATGCAATCAGACAAATATATGATTCACATAGCGTCTATTTTTTTCAGAAGAGGGTACTTTCTTGTGTTTTGAGGACTTAATGTTAATACTATAACCTGGTTAAATAAAAAAAATAAAAAAATACATGTTTTTTTATGTCCTGTGTGTAAGTATACCCGGTTCAAATGTTAATCCGTGCACTGCCAAATCATACATCTAATCCTTCCTGCCAATGAGTTTGAGAAGCTAAAACTAAAACCTGCCTTGCATTCTGAAGTGTCTTTCTATTTTTAGTCCCATAGACTTAACCAACATATTTTATATAATTTCCACAGCCTGCACAATTTCCTCTAAAACACCTTCATTTTTGTCAAGGATGTGTTTATAGGCCAGCATTGTCACCCAGACCTTTGAATTCATGGAGCACAGACAACGCTGTGGGGCTTTTAACAGAAGGGAAGACTTTTTACATTACACATTATGTAAGTGCACAAAAACGTATGTTCTAATACTCTTTACTTTGCACTGCCTGAGGGGAATTAATAAATTATCCTTAAATTTACTGCTTATTTATTAAATAGTGGTTTGCTTGACATTACGTTCAGAAGAACAACTTACATGAAATATTTCTAAGTTACTTGAGCAGCAAAGTTCATTCCTTTTTGTCAGAACCACCCTATAAGGTGCTTCTGACATAATGTCTTGTTCCTGTCTTGTAATTTGTGAAATGATTTGATGCGTTTCAGCCATAATGAAGCTAGTTAGAAATAGTCACCCTGTTTTGTCTTCCTAATGTCACGTCAAATTATCCCTCACCATGGCGTCCCTTTCAGACTGAGACTCATGATGCAATAGGAGCTCACACAGTACAGCATGCTGCATAAGGTCATGTTACCCTGGAGCTACAGCATATTCTGTCCATAAAGAGTTATTTCACTCTGCTCAGTTAAACGGAGCCTTGCTAAGTCTTCGCCCCAGGCTAGCCCTGCGTCATGCATGTGGGAAACAAAAATATGCACGTTTTTATGCCTCTTGTCTGTCTGGGACCGGAGGCAAAGGGATGGATGCATTCTTGACAAGGAATAGGAAGACAGGTGGTTATAGTTTCAGGGAACTTTGTCCTCATTTTCCCTCTCATCACCAATTTTACTCATTTTATTGGGCTTAAGGGTGGTTGGCAAAATGCGTAAACTACATTTGCATGCCTAATACAAGTCAGAAGGTCGTGAGATCTGGCAAGAGATTGAGGAAGCATTTCTTAAGTAGAGTGCACAGACATACTAGATTTTGCTCGCACACTTCTGTCAAACTCTTGGTCCCCCGGGCCAACAGCAAAAGTTTCCAAACTTCACTTTGGGCAGAAACTAGGCTCAAGGCCAATCCTCTGTGCTTGTTTGTTTGCGAATCCGGTTAATTTACGAAATAATATATTTAATCAACTCTGACTCGTGTCCTTATTTTCTTAAATGCCAATTAACAGTCGAAAACTGTAAATTACTTCTGTGTCAGAGCCCACATTCGGCTGAGTTGCTAATCTACAACTTGTGGTGCTTTTCCCTTCACACGACAATCTTTTGAGGAAACTTTATGTAAGCTCTCAGTCATAAAAGGCCTTCTTTTTTAAAAGTAATGCATTTGGTTTGGGTGAGAATCTGCTCGACTGCACAACACTGAGCCACTAAATGTATTCTCCTGCCATTGAGTTTTCTCATTCATGAATAGGGTCAACGGACTTTGACAAACACGCAGGACATCGTCTGTTACAGCTGAGCTTTTGTTAGCCTGCGCTGTTAACTTTCACTTAAAAAAGAAGAAATAATAGCAAGACTGAAATAGCCATCTAAGTGAGTTCATTCATTGTATGCCCGGAAGAGCAACAAGCCACCAAGAAGTGTGCATCGACTTCTGTGGACTTACATAAGCACGTTTATATAAACGGCAACAATAACCGGTGTGGATTGACAGCTTTTAGACTGCTACTGGTCTGCTCTGCATCCCCAGAACCAAACGAGGAGAAGCAGCTTTCAGCAACTATGCACCACAAATTTGGAACAAACTTCCAGAAAACTGTAAAACAGCTGAAACACTGAATTCCTTTAAATCTCAACTAAAAACTCACCTGTTTAGAATTGTATTTGAAACGTAATCAATTACAAATTTAATGAGGGAACTTGACTTAATGTAATGTTTTGATTGTTGATTCTATGTTGCATAAATTTGTGTTTTTGCGTTTGTTATCTAAAGCACTTTGAAATGCATTGCTGCTGAAATGTGCTATGCAAATAAAATTTGATTGATTGATTGATTGGTACTACCACTCAACTTCAACAAACACTTGAAAACATGCAACATATGTAGTTTTCACAGTAAGAAAAATATAGCTTGACAATTTAAAACTTTCACCTATTTTACCCTCAAACGTAACTCGACTCCACCTTGGAGGCCTCCGGGTTTCCACAACCGTTCTTATAAGCTGACCTAATACAATCATGTGTCGTTTTTAGGGTTTATACAGCCTAAATCGGTAATTCTCCATAGTGAACTAAGGGTTATTTGTGTGGGAAAGACATGATTTCTAAGTCAATATCAACCATACATGTAAATTAAAACACAGATTCTTAAACACACTGAACTACTAGATACTGTTTTGTGTCTAAGCAATGTCCAAGTCAGTATTTTATATATTTTATGTAGATCAGACTTTATTACGAAGTAGAAAAGAGAGGAATATCTAAATTTCATATCTAAAAAAAAAATTAACAAAATTAAGAAAATTCTTACCCCAGGGTTAGTTTTTAAATTGAGGGCAAATACCCTATTAAGAAATAGCTTGCACCCTTTATTTTAAGTAAATAGAAATGAAATGTTTTTAAATTTCTAGAAATGTTAACTAGTAATCATCTTCCTTTTTAGTGATACTTACTGGTAGCTGTTGTGATGAGAACCAGTCTCTTAGGCACTCTTCAAAATGGGAAAAATAGGTGAATTCAAGTACAGCGCAGGTGTTTTTATCTTAAAAATCAGAAAAGAACTGGTAATCCTGTTTCTACAGACAGCACGATAACTCTTATGAAACAGCCAAAACTGTGACAAACGTCGAAGATTTAAGGAACATTTTAACACTTTCGTACAGGTCTTTTGCAGAGGTGCCAACAGCTGTGGGGTGTTGAACGAATTACCAAATAAAGGCTTTATAACTACTGAAGGAGTAGAGTTTGAGTTATACAAGGATAACTTCTACTAGGTAAAAATATCCTTTCTTTACATAGATTACAATGCAACTACTCATCTCATTTATAGTATCAGGTGATGAATAAGATAAGTTCACTCTTATGGCTGAACCAATTTTTTCTTTGATCTGATAGAAACTCTTTAAACTTTATTTTATCAATTTGGTCATCAAAAGTCTGATCTCAAGTATGTAGTGATTTGAAAGTTCTAAGCTCAAATTTGTTATTACATTTCAGTATTTTGGGGAAAAGTGGGATAAAATGAATAAGTGCTACAGAAGGCAAGTTTTAAGTTGTAATCTACATATTTGTATTGGCAAACAAGACACATTTTAAATGTCACTTTAATCTTTTGCAAAAATTATGTTTTTGCAAAAGAAAAGCTGAGGGCATACCTGAATTCCCTACAAGAAAAGCAGAAATGATGACGGTTACTGTCAGCTTTACTGAACAATAAAGCTTTTATTTTTTGTCTTTCCATAGTTCAAGTTTGTCAGTGCCACCCAGTGAAAAGGTGACAAACAGAATGAAGGAGTAAGAGGTAGAGCAAGTGTTCCATTCTTACTGTGATCAGTGTAAAAAAAAAAAAAAAAAAAGATTTTTATACATAAAGGGATTGGCCATTTAAAGGCCAACTGGAAAGGGATTGGAGGGGGAGTTAAAGAACAGCAGCTTCCAAAGTGTTGCTAGCTTTCCCTTATACTTAAAACAGATAGATGAAGCACAGACCGCTGTTGTCCTTTCACTGGTTTCTGAAGATTCTGAGAAGCAAAACTGCCTTTGCATAGTATAGAAATAACCAATACCTTCCAAGCAAGGTAATCTCTGCATACTGTAGACGAAAACACAGAAAACCTGAGCAGTGGAGTTTGACAGCACATCAGTCCTAAAAGATGTATATTTAGCTGGCCATATGAGTACGGTCTGTGTGTATCCATCACACTGCATTCAAACTAATACCAACGATTACCATTCAGCTACACTGTGACAGGTTTAGACAGTGTTATGTTACATTAAAAAAAGGAAATAATATTTACATCTTCAGCATATAAATTACTTCCCTAACACACCGTCTCTGTAAGGCATAATAAGCTCTTTGAAACAATCAAAACACAAAAACACATAAATGCCTCTTCCAAAAAGACTACAGATTTCAAAATATGGGCACGGGCAGAGAAAACGTTGAAATATTGATGAAATAAAATCCAAACCGGAACAAGTAAAAACAAAATAAAAACAAAAGAAAAACTAATAATGCAGTTTTTCATTAGAACAACTTGCGAAATGGCACATAGAAAGAGATAAAGCTTTAAGCTTGATTATGCAAACCCTGAATACTTCCAGGTAGTAACAATCACAACACTGGAGCTGACTCTTTGATACTCGAGAAAGACGAAGAATACAGAGTGGTCACGGCCTCTGATTGAAGTTGATATGGGATGCTTTACATTCACACCATCGGGTGCTCCAGGAATGACTCGGCCTGCCCAGAAGGTGACCCTCTGACATTTTTATTCAGTTTTTACTCAGCCCCAGAGCCCCACTGGCTGCAGCCCTTGCTCTGACCAATCACATCGCAGCAGAAGTGGATCGGACAAGGTAGGGTCGAGTCCTGTAGTATTCACACTTGTCAATACTACAGGACTTATTCACAAAGAGTATTTAAAAAAAAAAATAGAATCTGTATTATGAGGAAGAATAACAAATACGCAAATACAGCTTTCAGCACACAGCAACATACACGTTAACTGTTGGTTTTGCATATGAAATTCATCAACAACATTTCACAAACATATAATGGGCTGGCTCTATTATTCTGAAAAGAAAGATGGAGGGTGGGGGCAAATAAAAAACAAGATTAAAACAGCTAATTTGATTAAGTTCATATTTTGTCAGGTGGGAGAGCTGCTCACAGGAAACCTATAGGAGTGAATGGAACCTCTACAGTTGACAGTAAAAGTTCACATCACCACCGCTCTCCCTGTCCAGAGCTGCTGTCAAGTCTTTGAGTTACCCTCCCGTTCTGTGGGTGAACGAGAGTCCATCATTCCAGTGATTTTTTTTTATTTTTTACTTATTTAAAAAAAAAAGGAGCAGGTGGGGCCATTGGTTCTTCTGATGACAGGTCCCGCCCAGGTTGACGAGGTGGAGCCTGGAGTGAGCCCATCAATCATCCAGGATGACCTTGACGAAGCTGGCCACATCTGTCTCTTTAGCGTCATGGAGGATGAAAAACGGGTGTTTCTGTAGAAGAATAGAGGGTTAAGAAATGATGGAGGACTTAATGTTTTATTTTGCTGACAGACACTGTAAAATACAAACATCTTCTTGTTGGGTTAATGGGAAAAGTCTGACCTCTTGTGGGCAAAAACAAGAAAGACACTGAAGACCAGATAGTAACTGTGTTGTATTTATAGTGAGCGAAATAAAAATATACCAACCATTAATTCTGTGTAGGCTGGTCTTTCATCTGGCTTCTTGCTTAAGCTGTAAGACATAGGAAATTTATTTTCAAACAATAAAATGTAACAATTTATTTGTATATTATGATTTAAATGAGAAACATCTTAATAACGAAGATACAAATAAATAAGTGTTGAAACCTGAATTTCTTCAATTTATCAGAGCAAACACTGACCCCTGCTGGGCTTCTGATTCTTTACGTTCTCTATTAAACTACAAAAGAGAAATGAGTGTGGTCACGACTGCCAGCATGAAGCTCACCACTGCGAGATGAAGTCTACAAACTCAGGGGAGAAGCGGTCTGCAGGCAGCTGTGGAGACGGCTCATCCACCACCTGCTTGAGCTGCTGGAATGGGGTGCCCCATGAGTCGTAGGGGAATTTTAAAATGGCCAGCTCGATCTGGGAAATGGAGGCAAGAAGAAATCTGCTTTAAGTTTCTGATGAATTTCAGGGGTGTATGACATGCTTTAAAGTCAAGTTTTTTTGTGAATGAGTCAATAATGTGTACTGGAATCTGAGACCAAAACTATTTCAGGTAATTTAAGACTAAATATGTCTGGTCAATGTCACTTTATTGTTTTTTTTTGCATATTAAGTAAATATGTTTTATGCGTGTTGAACTGGTTCAGCAAGGTGTTTTGGGGAACATTTACATAATGCATGTTTTAAAGCAAACCAACAGATATGCTTTATATAGCAAATAGGGTAGAATCATCAAAAAATGACAAAGCAGGAGTCATATTAAACTGTAAGCCATACAGTATATTAAGGATGGCAAAAAAAGAAAAAAAGTCATTTATTTTCATCATTACTGAAGTGTTATCAAATCTTTAAGTATGGAGAGCTTTGTGCAGCATAGTGTCTAAAGTATTCATACTCTTAAAAAAAATTTTTCAGTATTTTAATGGGATTTTATGTCACAAGTTGACCTAACGTAGCAGACATTTGTGACTGGAAGTTAAAGAATAAAATCACAAATGAAAATCTGAAAAGTGTGGAGTACATTTGTATTTATTCCCATTTCCTATGATACCCCTTGCTACAAGTGCAGAAGACCAAGGAACACAATAGACACATTAAGGATAAAGATGTAGAGAAGTCTGAAGTAGAACTATGTTATGCAACAATACCTCCAGCTTTCAACATCTATACTAAAATGAAAAAATAATGGCACAATTTCAAATCTACCACCATATGTCCATTCACGTAAACTAATAGGCTGGGTATAGAGCGGATGAAAGTAAGAAGCTGCCAAGCAGCCCACAGTAACTCTGATGGAGCTACAGAGACAGATCTGTTGGGGTAATCAGTTGTTGGAAAAAATATTAGTTATGCACGCCACAAATCCGGAATTTGTGGAAGAGTGGCAAGAATAAGACTATTTTTGAAAGGAAACTATAAGAAGTCCCATTTACAGTTTGCCACAAGTCATGACTAGATGTGCAAAACTGGTGAAGATGCGTCCCAAAAGATGCACAGTGAAAGATAGCTCTACAGTTTATTGACTAAAGGGGGATAAATATTTTATTAAAAAATATACACATATTTTTCCTTATAGTTTTCAGATATGTGATGCTCTATATATTGGTATATTACAAAAAAAGTTTGTGGTTGTAATATGACAAACTATTAAAAAAAATTAAAATGGTATGTGCACTTTTTCAAGGCACTATTTATTATAACATACTAAGCAATATATTTTGAGAGCAATAATATATATAAAAAACATTTGGTTAATAACGTATCACAATGATACCTACTGAATGTAATTACATGAGACTTTTCAAAGCTTGTAAACTCACCATGGTGATGCCCAGACTCCAGATGTCTGATTTGACACTGTAGCCCTGCTGATTGAGGTCAGGGTTGATCCTCTCAGGCTGAAAATATAACAAATATGTTTTTTTCCTCATATTGAAGCTACTTTTGTATTTTGATATGAATTATACATTTTAACAATATAGCATTTAGGAAGTATTGCAACACTAGACCAATAGGTGATGTCCAATTCATTCCTACTCCTCAACCCCCTCCATCTCTTACCGCCATGTAGGGCTTGCAGCCTGCGTCCATCGTTTTGGCCACAGAATCCACCAGGTGGCCACTGATGCCAAAGTCGCACATTTTCACTTGGCCCTGAGCGTTGATCAGGACATTGGAGGGCTTCACATCTGGAAGCAGACGTTGAGAACATAAGAAAGTTGACAATTGATGGAGCACCTTGGAGCTGTAAACTATTATCGCTGATAGTCAGATCTTCATTTTACTTACCTCTGTGAATCACTGAGAGGTTATGGTGCAGATGCTCTAATGCCTTGACAATCTGTGGAGTAATTTTATAAAAGAAAATGCTGAGATTTATTTATGTGAAACATATTTATTCAGGTGGAATGGGGTTTTGAAAGGACAAACATACTGCTACTGTGATCTTGCCCAAGATGTCTTCGGGAATTGTTTGACCTTTTTGAAAAACCTTTTTATAGAACTTATCCAAAGACGTGTCCATCAATTCCATGCAGATCCAAACATCTCCCTGAAAAATATTCAAGTCAATAAACTTCCATTACCAAACATCCTTGGAATATTTACTTAATATTTGGTAATAGGTGTTACCTCTCTAAAAAGGGCACCGTAAAAAGTCACAGTATAGAAGCAGTCCACTGTTCTCATGGAAATGTCCAGGTCCATCAGAAGCCTCTTCTGCTCTAGAGAATTAACTGTGGCACGAATCCTCTGAGGACACAAGCAGCACAAACTTACTACAAGATTTCAAAACCAGCATTTATTGCTCTACATTAGCCCATCTAAGTGTTTACAACCTGAAATTTGATGATTTACGGTGTTTCAAAAGCAAGTAAATAAAAGGAAAATAAATCGAGCAGCTTCCTTGTCTACCTTGACCGCCATGATCACACCACTGGGGACATGTTTCATCTTGTCCACCACTCCGTAGGCGCCCCTTCCCAGCTCTTCAATCTGCTCTAAGTCATCTGCTTCCACCACAAAGTTCTGTAAGGAGTCAGCACAATGTTACAATGTCACATGTTCAACACAGAAAGCAAACAAAAGAGAAGGACATTGGAAAATGCAGCTTTACCTGATCTCCAATTGTGACACAAGCTCTAGAGTCAAGGTCTCGAGGGGGCCTGCAGACAGAAAACGGCAAAATATGAAATAAAGTAGTGACTACCTGCTGCTTCCGACCATATTAAATTTGAGAACTAAACTGTGTTTTGCAAAAGTATTAGCCCCCTTGCACAAAATAAGAAATATTTACAGTTCAACACCTTTTTCTTAACCCTCTGTTCTTTGATAGATAGCCTAAAGTGTGTCCATAAACACAGATTTTGATTCACACCACTCCCATGTGGCTCTGACTGCACAGGACATCCAATAAAATTGCACTTATCACTTTTATTGGACGTGTCTTGGTAAATCTGCAGTTCTGCCATAATCTCTCAATTTTCAGACAATGGGTCAAACAGAACTGTTGAGCTTTTCTATAGTTCTGGTGTTGCTACTGTAAAGAAAAGGGCCTTACGCTGTAGCTTGAGGAGGCAGTGGTGAAAATGCATCTTTGGGCAGCTTCGGCCCCGGATTCTTCTTCCTACCTTAAAAAAAGATAAAAGAAACATTATAATTTCAGCTCTAGTATAAGTGCTTAATAATTAACCAAGCCAAAAGTAGCATCTCCAATAAGCTGGCTATTTACAAACCCTGGCTAACTAATACAAAAGCTTCTTAAACCTTTTATTTACAAAGCCTTAAAACCTACATCACTCCAAACTGGTTTTTTTCCCCTCAACAGAATGAGTCTTAAATAAAGACCTTGGTAGTGTTGGTATTTGTCTCAAAAGGATACAGTTATTGGAATTAAGGTATAATGACTTTTACAACATTAGGTTAACAAATTTTAATATTTGCCATCATACCATTCTGCAATTTAAAGTCATTAAAAGGAGTTGTTGATGAAAACTGTATGGAGCAAACTGAAATGTGGCATTGTTCCAGTTATAGAGAGCTACTACACTTCTCTCTCATTTCGAAAAGACAAATCAACTGGAAATATTTCCAGAGGTAAAAAATACTATTAAGTGACACCATTTTATTATAACAGTTGCTGCTATGAGCAACATGCATTATCTGTTAAGGAGCTGACTACAGAAAGCCTATCTGAGTTGATAGCCCAACAAATTAATTGGCTAGTGTCAGTCAGTTATGTTCATGTTACTCTCCAGAAAGCAGAACAGGAAAAAGATATTAAATGTTGCACCAACAAAAAAAGAATAAAAAACAAGTGTTGATTTTTTGTTTTTTTTTGCCATGTGCTAAAATATAAAACAATGGATGTAATAATCAATATTGTTGCATTGTCTAGCAGTATTGCATTTTTTTACTTTATGAAAAACAATTACAGTTTTACATCAAACTGCAATTGTAGAGCTTAGAACCAGGCAATGCCTTGGTCACTTATCCACACTAACTTAACCAGAAACAATGTCACTATATTCTTTTGGAGTTCTTCTAAACTCACAATTAACTAGCATCAGAAGTTATTTTACATAAACTGTTCATTGGAATTGATGTGCTCTCCTACCTAAAAGGAAAGTGACTGTCAGCTTTTTTGTGAAGTAAAAGGCAGGTAGTTGAAAGGGAACCATGCCTTCCTCTCTTACAAGCTTGTTTTTATTCAAGTAAAAAAAGTCATTCTGCTTTGTCTTTCCTTCATCATCCTTTGTCTTATTGTTCTCTTTTCACATGTTTCACAATAATATACCCTTTTTAATGTTTGTTAGCCACTGTAAGTTAATGTGAGTGGCTTTGAGACTTTCCAGTGCTAAATGAGTGATAGCAATCCATTCATAAACACCATTTACCAGAAGCCTGTGGGACTTCCCAAAAGTGAATGCAAGTCTCTGCCAGGATGACACATCTACTCAGCCTACAGGTCCCCTGTCAGGAAGAATGCCTCAAGTTTCCTTGACACTAATTATCTGTTTAGTGTGCTTGTTGCGAACCCAATGGGGAAATCTAAACAGATTGCAACATTTTAACACAAACAGATCATTTTCAAAAAAATAAAATAAAAAAAATAATTTAAGCCAGGCTCATTGCTACAAACACGCTTGATAAGAGTGTGCATTTCTTCTCAGTGTGTAAGCCTGAAGCTTTACATTTAGAAAGTGCCGTCTAAAGTTAAACTAATGCACAACTGTAATTGTGATTATTGTAGGACTGCATTTCCCACTGACTAAGTGACAGCACATTGCTTTGCTTTGGAGGAAGTATGTGTGGGTAAACCCCTGCTTACTACAATAAGCTGGAAGGGAAGTGATTATTTTCTTTTCACAGATTCTAGATATCTCAGACCACCAATGAAACCTAGACACATCCGTTTTCTGTTGGAAGCCTAAAATAAGCCCACAGTGTCCGGACAGACTACGGTAAGTTTCATTTGGAAGAGAGAGAGAGCGTTATTTACTCACACATGCTTAGGCAAAAATAGATTTTACATTTCCTCTGTGTGGGATTAAAGCAAGAGCAGTCAAAGGCTCCAGAAGACCTGAACAACAGACTTTTGCACATGTAATTCAAAATTAAAATACTATGAAAATATGGCGAGGATTTTGACAACTTTTTGCCACAAGACTACTAAATGTTTCAATGCATTTACTATAAACTCTAAATATTTGCCTACTGTAAAATATTAATGGCCTAGAAATAGTATCTCTTCTAAGGCAGCAACCTCAGCACCTGGCGTGTCGAGGAAACAGTCAGCCGAAGCTTTGGATATGGATATGACTAACAGTCGATTCAAATGGACATCCGCTCAAAACACAACTGTCAGGACCCTTTGGGGAAAATTATGTCACTTCACTTGGCTTGCATGCAGTCCTATAGGGGCAAACTGAGGCCAAGCTCACTGCAGCTATCTGCTGGAAGAACTCATCTCTCTAAAACCAAGCCAAAAAGTTAGAAATGCTCCAATCAAGCATTTTGAGTTCAGATCAGACTCAAATCTCTGGATTTAAAAATTTGACAAGTGCTTATAGTATTGGTGTTGTTGCAGTGAGTACCAGCAGCTTGTAGACGATCCAAAGACAGCAGCATTTCTGCAACAAGCTCCAACTGTATGCTTGAATTGTAAGCCAGCTGACAAAAGAAATTTTCTATAGCTATATTGGTTATTGTTATTGTGGTGGGAGGGGTGAGATACCGATATGAGAATTTGTAGAATTATTATCTTGGATGTCCAAAATATTTTTCCACAGTGAGTCTGTTACTCATCAATGATGCACTTACAATTTGAAATTTGACCGAATGCAATTATTGGATCCTGTTCAGCAGCATAGTTGCAGTACTGAGTGTAACTGTTGCAGTAAGATGCCTTTGCTGGTAATGGAAAAGTTTTATTTTTGGAGTAGAATTTGTTACTACGAGGGTTTTAGGTGAATGCAGTTGCAAATTTATAGCTAAAATGCAGCAATGTTTGTTTTAATCATTTTTGAAATGGTCAGTTTAATCATAAACACAAATATCAAGACTGCTTTAAATAAATCTGCAGACCACATTGTTCTTTCTTGCTGTCAATTATATCACAGAGATTTTGCAACACTTTTTTGGATGAAGGCCAAAAATTAAAACAGCAAAAAAATCTATCAAAAAATGACCTTCAGAAGTACAGAGGTCACCAGTCACAGGGCAACGCTCATACACACAACAAACAACCAATCACACACCAACTCGAACCTAACGGCAATTTGGTGGGACCACAAAATCCCATATGAATGTCCTTGGACTGTGGGAGGAATAATAAGACCTAGAATAACCCATGCATGTATGAAGAGAACATGCAAACTCCATGCAAAAAGACCCTGACAGATTCATCATGCAGCCCAAATGAATATTAATACTTTTGACACTTTTCTTTCCTCGCTCTACAGTCCTAGAGCTTTAGTTTTTCAGCACTGGTGCAGACATTTTTTCAGTTAATCCATCCAGCTGGTCAAATTAAAAATATTAAAGCATAAAATATAGAGAGATTTATTATTCACTGAAAATTCCAAGATTTTATTTCTTGTAAGCCTCTTGACTGTGGCTTGCATGTGTAAAAACTCACAAGTACAGTATGTTTCATAGTCATTGACAGAAGACAGTCATTGACACCTCCTCAAGGAGGATAAGCCACAAATAGTCATTGATGAAGAAGCTGGTTTTTTATAGACTTGTGTGCCAAAACATATTAATAAAAAACACATTCATTGTGCAAGAAAATGTGTGATACAAAAGGTGCACCACGAACAGGGATAAAAACAGACTTAAGATAATTATTTAGTAAAATTCATTCAGACTTTTGAGGGAGGAGAGGACTGAGACCGGAGCCAGCGCTCTAAGAGATGCTATAAATACACAAATCTTTCACAAGGCTACAAATGTAGCATCAGTTGTGTCAAGCTAGTCCTGAACCATAGATGTCAGAAGCCTCTAATCTGGGCTAAAGAGACAAACAACTGGACTGTTGTTCAGTTGGCTAAAGCCCTCTTTTCTGCATAAAATACAATTTGAATTTTATTTGGAAATATGGAAGAATTGTGGAAAGGCACAGAATTCACATTGCTTAAAGTCCAGTGTAAAGTTTAAACAGTACTCCACAATTTTTAGGGTGCCATGGCATCTACTGGTGTTGGTCCACTGATTATGTCCACGCCATGCTGCACTGATGCAGTAATTCATGCAAAAGGAGCTCTGAAGTAGGATATGGTTGTTCAGTGATTGTATAGTTGCAGATGCAAATAGATGTCACTAAAAGTACAACATGAAATTTTAACCACCATATGGCACTGAAGGTTTCTTATGCAGCTCTACTTTTGGTATTAAAACAGACAAAATGGAGGCTTTGCTTTTCAAGTTCTTTTTATTCTTCACTAAAAGTCTTCTCACCCAGCAGCTAATGCAAAGGAAGTAAACAATTAGCTAGATGTTGCTGAATTGGTCTGGTTTGTCTGCTTGACTTGTTACTAGTTTATCACATGTATTGGACAGCAGGCATTGCAACAATCTATTTTTGGCAGGGCAGCAAAAAAAACAAAGAACAAAAAAAAAAAAAACAACAGTTCACCTCACTTTTTTCAGGCATCGGCCCAGAAAACACTAAGAAGCTCTCTGAACTTCATATGGAATTTCAGATATAAATGCAACAACTACAGCCACTTGTCCAATTACTCCTCTCCTGTAGGTTTCAGAATTCTCTTACTATAGTTACTGTGTCAGTGATGTAATTTATTAGCTTTTTTTAATACTTGTACAATACTTAAGAGGTTTGCTTTTGAATGTTTCATCAAAGTTGTGAAATGACCTTCTATTTAGTTAAATTAGAAAGTCATTGAGATACTCATGGGACACTTATGAGCAGTATCTCATCTGCTCATAAAAAAGAATGAATGCTAGGTGCATTGTGTGTGCAGGCTGTAGATTGTAATTTATACCTGACAGGTATGTAATGCAAAAGACATTGAGTGCGCTGGTAAGAGTGACACATGAATGACTGCAACTACTGTTGTGCTTATCAAGTTTTTTTTTTCTTTTCTTAAAGTGATATATATTTGCTATATTGTCCATCGTAACCTGAGCCTAACTACCATTCCCATCAAGTCTCATGCTAATACTGAATAGGAACAGGCCCATCTCTACTCACCAGATACAATGGTCGCATGACATCAGCAACAGCTGTGGTAAGTTGATCAAGCAACTCAACACATGACAGCAAATAATCATTTTCCCAAAAAAGGGATCTGAGTAACAGCAGTTCCTTGCAGGATGTGGGGTGGGGATGTATTAAAAAACAAAAAAAAACAGCTGACTTATATATATTTTTTGAAATTATAAATGGAAATTGAAATGGAAATGTTTTATTTTTAGAGTAGAATTTCAGTAAACATAGGGAGTAGTATCAAAAAAAGCATGCATTCTCCTGAGTTTACTAAATGCTCTGTGGAACATACCCGAAATACATACGTAATGTGAACAAGAATTTCTGGATTGTACATGGGATCAAAGTGTCAATAGCTGTGAGGCGAGTCACCATCAGGAAGCACCAGCCTTAGAGCAGGTCCATATACAGACAGCGATGACTCATGCGCAGATAATCTTCCACACCACCCTATCAGGACTGTTCGGGAGAACCCAATCTCTAAGCATGCCTCAGCACTAACAGATCTCAAGGCTCTCTAAAAGAAGAAAAAAAAAAAGTCTGAATGAAACTAAACACTCTTAAACACGCAGAAAATGCACAGTAAAGACAGCAGAAGAACCTGTGTGACGATCAGAGTGCTTGCAGCCAGTCAACTATCAACAAGTAGGGAAACAGCGTTTGGTATTGGTGCTGCAAGTCTAAACCTGCCACCGCAGGCCGGGGCGCTTTGACTGCCTGAGCGGCGCCCAGCGCGTGCAGCCCACCATGGTAACGTTGCTATGATTGTGTAACAGCACGAGCGCTGAACTTGAAATGTAAATTGACATCATTACAATCACGCTATGTGTGACGCAGAGGAAGAACCTTGATTCTTTTTCCAAGGAGTGGTTTCTTTCTTTTTTGTTTGTTTGTTTGCTTTTTTCCTCATTGATTCCAGATTACCGTGAATGTAAAAAAAATAAAATAAAGTTGCTCCTTCATAAACACGAGGCTAAAATATATGTACGCCGAACACAATGTGTGCAAAAAAAAAACAAAAAAAAAAAACAGGACAAAAACACCTGTGGTCTTATTAAGCATCAAAGAGAGAGCGTAGTGATTTCCAGCTAAATTTGCTTCACATTTAAAGTTGAACAAAAAACACTCTATGATGTTTAGCTAACTTCAACAGAGCAACTTTAGCCACACAAATACTAAAACTATCCATTAACAAGTCAGGGGTAACAAAAAATGGTAACATTTAGCTGCAGGGTATCTGAAGACTTTGTGTACTGATTAAAAAAAAGAAAGCAGGAAAGACATGTTGGCTAGCTAGCCTTCCACCTGGCAAGGTTACATTACACAAAGCTAGCTAAAGTTCTTCCTCCCCTTCCAGCAAGGCGGCGGAGAAAAATATGCGCAGCTGCTTGCAAAACAATACAAAAAAGATCCTTACCTGCTTTAGATAGAGACATTTCCCCTTTGCTTTGATGAGGGGGAAGGGAAGCACAAAGACTTTTGCCTTTTTTTTCTACTCCCTCCCTCCCTGCATCTACTCTTGTACCCGCTCAGGAACGCTGCTTCGCGGGTGCAAAGATCTAGCAGCGATTTTAAAAAAGTAGGCAATTTGCCTTAATGCAAGTCTAGTGCGCCAATAACCTCCTCAAAGAACGACTAGCAGCAAGATGCACAACTTTAAACTTTGAAAAAGCTGAGCAGTTCGACTTAGTTTGCTAACAAAACCTTCGCCGGGGTGGCCAAAGTCTGACAGCTGAGGGTTCCAGCGACGTGATGACGTCTTTCCTGTCAGGTGCTACGCCTCATGGGAGGTGCAGTTTCCGTGCTGTAAAATAACCAACCTCAAGTTTTGAAACTGGAGGGTGAATATGAAACTTGAAATCCCAAAATTGTTACAGATTCACTTTGTAATTAAAAGAGTTCTGTTTTACCAGACCCTGTATGAAGCTATTCAGCTACAACATACTTTACTCCACAAATAATCACAATGTAATAGGTAAATATAAACGTGTTAACTATGCAACCAACCCATAGAGTTTAAGAAGCAGAAAAAAAATCATGACACAAAGAGTTATCTAGAAACAATTTCTATCAACAAACAAAACTTTTATTTATTATTTGATTTACAAAAGACAAAAACAAAAAATAATGGCATTTAAAATAAGTCAAATAATTTTGACTTTACTAAGTCTTACTTTAAAAGACAGATCAACACCTAGAATTAAAAATTGTATTGTCCTTTATGAGGCTATATATCTTTTTTTAAATTATTTTTCTTTCATTATCACAGACTGCTTGGGTTTTCAGAAAGCTAAAGAAAATACATATGTTAAAAATGCAAAGTAACTAAATCAACAAGCAATGTAAAATGTCTGTGCAGCAATCGTATTTCCAGTCTTGCAAGACAAACTACATCACATTAAAATCCTAGAAGACATTTTGATATCTAAAATTCAAAGTGGTGGATAAATTAATGTACAAAATATCTCCCATGAACTACAAATCTATATTTGACAGCAAAGAAAATAATAATCCATACATGTAACAGTGAAAGTTATTTTGTTTCTTCAAAGCAAAATACATATATGGCCTATTCAAACATGGGCAGCAACACAGATTCATTAATTCTTGGAAAAACTATTACTTACTGAAATACCTCAAGAAATACAACAACCTATATTTCATGTTGCTCTTAATAATTACGGTGATAATCACAGTTTGTATTGCAGTTTAATTTTTTACTTTTTGCTATACAACTGGAAGACAAAAGAATGAAACAATGTTACAGAGTGAACTTATGGAGCTGACACATACACATAGTGTGATATGAGTGTGCTTTGGAACATGGGCATGTGATTGTGTGGGCAGATAAGGGTTGGGTGAGATCACAAAAAAAAAAATTCCTGTTTTTATTTCCTGGCAACAAGCAAGCTATGGTAGAGAGGTTTGATCACAACGTGCAGATAGAGAGAGCTGTCAATTAGGTACTCTGATGCACGGCGTTGAAGGTCAGCATCCACCAAGAAATCCCCAGCCTCCTCTGTACTCTGGTGGAAGTTGTACACATGGCGGACAATCACTTTTCCTTGTTGCTTTGCCATCACAATGACCGTTTTCTGGAAACTCACTCCAGCAAAGTCGGGGCTGGAGGTGGCCGGCGTTACGATGATGCGAGGTCGACCTCCGTCTGTACGAGTGGGCTGCATGGCGCCCAGCTCAGTGTAGGTAGATCTGGCACTGAGTGGGAGCCAGCGAGGGGAGAACAGGGCATTCCACGTCACTCTCTTGCTGGAGTCATGACCGCTGGGCCCAAGTTGGGTCTGGAAGCTGAAACTACGGTCATCACGGGTGGGATTGTTGATGATCCAAGGAGAGCCCCAAGATGAGGATAAATAGTTACGGGGAGTGAAGATACTACAGTTGACATCAAAGTACTTGGCCAGTTGAATCGGTGATGCAGAGTGGAACTGGAAAGCGAGATAGAGGAGATCACGGATGGCCTCGTAATACTTCACCATGAGGGGTGAATGCCTCTGAAGACGGAAGAGATGTTGAGGAGGGATCATACCGTACCGAACAGCTCTCAGGGCAGTCTCTATTGTTGAGCTAACTGGCTGGTTCTGGTTGATCCAGGCCTCGAGCGCCTCGAAGAGCTCCAGCTCACTCTGCAGAATGAGGTCGGAGCGCTGGAGCAAGGACAGGAGCAGGTCTTCACTAATGGAGCCCCATTCTCCACTCTGCAGCACAGAGGATAGATTCCAGGACAGGTACTGCAGACAGCTGTCCCGCAGGGTTGCGTCCCCAATTTGTAGTGCATAGTTGTACCAGCTAACCACGTGTCCTGTGGGCGAATCACTGGAAAGATGTTGAGTCATATATTGGGTCAGGCCTTGCTGCAAGCCCCACACTCGGTACTTGCTTGCCAACTTGTGCAGGGATATGGCTTGATCGAGCCGGAGTGAGATGTCACCGCAGTACAAATATCTGAAAAAGACATATTTTTGAAAGTATTGTGAGACAGAAACTATTTCTGTAAAGCACACTGTATTTTATGAAACTTTTCTTTCTGACATCTGTGTCACTGAATGAAACCCATGTATAACTACAGATAATACATAATATCATTACAAAATAAATTTTAAGCTAATAAAAACTTTTTCCACAGTAGGTATTGTACATTAACTAATGTATGTATATTTATGTTTTAAGATAAAGTGCTTCCAATGGCAATGTATAGTGCTTTGCCATCATGCTTTGTATTAGTTTAATTACAAGATGGCTCAATAGCCTCAGCAGATGGAAAATAACATTAGATTAACCGACGTATTCTTAAATCAGTGAAGTTACTTGCAGTTAGTAAAGTATCCAGAAAGTTTACTCAAGTAAGGGTAGTGATAATAATAATATTATAAAAGTAAAAGTAAATCTTAGAGTACCATAAAACTACTAATACATAGATATTGTATTATAATCCATCTTGCAAAGGAGTAAATTACATATCAGTAATTCTTTCTAGTTTGATTTTATTAAAAGATTCATCTGTCCCTTAATTCAAAAGATTACTGTGCCACAACTACACATTTTATTGCTAAAATAAAAATGATCCACAAAGTCTAATCTAACTGTTGTATCTCTGCTCTTCAGAGGCCCAGGTACTAAGTCAATCCTTACCTGACAAACTTGTCAAAGACAGCTGCACACTCTGATGTTTCAACTAACACCAGAGCACT
The DNA here is from genome assembly GCA_903067065.1 of Brachyrhaphis terrabensis. NCBI lineage: Eukaryota > Metazoa > Chordata > Actinopteri > Cyprinodontiformes > Poeciliidae > Brachyrhaphis > Brachyrhaphis terrabensis. The sequence continues at coordinate 21,610 of CAEGAG010192381.1, forward strand.
GTTGTTCCGGCTGAGCAACAGCTCCTCAAACACTTCGCTCTGCAGGTTAAGGACCAGACTGTGGGCTTGGATCACCTTCACCTCATCAGTGTTCATGGTTTGCACCCGCAGGCTAACATCACTACTGTTTCCCAAGGTTAGCAAGTTCTCCATGCGATGCACCAAATGCATGGAGTGATTCAGCACTGTGGCACCGTTGTCCAGTGCTGCCTCTTGCTTCAGGGGAGCTGTGCAAGAAAAGGGGGATGTTAGTACGGGGATGACTAGTTCACAACCAGGCTCATTCCATTCTAAATTTGGGTGTACCTTTTGCACTTAACAGTACTGCTTTAGTGGATTATGCACATCTTTCTCTTGAACCTTCATAACTGGCACAGCAATAATTGGAAAAGCACATCCTAATTCCTCAGCTGAGCCACAGCTGATGGTATCTGCCAAGGAATGATCGAGCTTACACATGCTTTTCTTCACACACTCCTAGTTAATTGAAAAACAGAACAAGAAGCCAGGTGGCTGACTCAGAAAACCTCACATGCCAGGTGCACAGCCAAAAAGAACCCTGAGTTTGCAGCCCCTTTGCAGATGGCTGGTTCTATAGCCTGTCTTGGAACACAAGAAAAAGCTGTGGAGAATCCCACATGAAAGAGTCAGTGAAGTTTCCATTTGAGCAGCCTTGTTTGTCTCCTGCTAGGAGTTTAACGAGACATAGGGGTGGCACATTTGACTCCCTTTAGAGTTCCCGATGTCCCACTACAATCAAGAACCCCAACTTCAAAGTCTCCATTCTCCTTTACGCAAGATGAGCATGAAGTGGTGTGAGGATGTTTACTGTCAAATGTTTGTGACAGTCTGTCCCCCTGAAAACTAACTGAAGGCATTGTATTAAGTACACACAGCACATTTCAACTGTTATGTAATAAACTATTTTCACTTTCTGTGAGAAAACGTGAAATCTTCACAGTATGCACACCCACACACGCAAACTTATTGATGAATTCTGCTCTGCTTTGTTCACTTACGCAGGAAAGAGCTGATGTAATTTGATTCAGGCTCATCCATAAATACTACTGCTACTCATTAAAACTAATCTGAAAGCTGTGTAGTATGACCTGCAGCAGTCTGTCAAAAATGATTTCCCCAGACAAGCAAGTACAGCCTGGGAAGTGTCTTTTATTGTTTTAATGCCAGGTAACAAATGAACTTCGATGAGATTAGGATGAGCAGAACAGAATGAGCTGCATAAATAATTATCCATCAAGCCGCACACTCATGCTGTGCCCCCCTACCCAGTAACAGCATGGGTTAAGCGGGACTGAAATAGAACAATTCACCTTCCTTAACAATACAAGATATTGCTTTTATATTTTTGTTCAAGTGAGAGCAAACCACTAAAACCATTTGTGATCTTACCTCCGCTGACTGTGACTGAGTGGAAGTGTAAAAAGAAGAGCACATAAACCCAGCAAGGAATCTCGTGTTCATATGAGCGCTCCATCTCTTTCCAGTTATTCACTGCCTCTGCTTCTTTGTCCTTTCCCCTCTCCTCTCTTTCTCGGTGCCACTCTCCTACCGGCTGAATGTGTGCAGAAAGGTGTGCTGCCTGGTGTGTTGCCCAGCTCCCTGTCCTGGACTCTTTATGTAGGACGCTGGCCTTTCCCCTGGCGCATCTCTCACAACCCCGCGGACTCCATTGATTGGTGGAATCAGGCAGGGGCGTTGCTATAGCGACAGCTTTGATTTTGAATCTCTCCCTTTTTGGATGTAACATGGCATTGATCAGTGGCACTGGGCCAGCCAAGGACTCAGCTTAATGTTTTTTTTTTTAAAGTGTACTGGGGTTTGGCGCTATTAGGAATCAATAATAACCCAGCTACCCATTTTAATGGCATGGACATGCTGCTGATCTCCAGGCTACAGAACTTTAAAGTTAAACACCATGAGTGCTTTAATTAGTCGGCTAATTTTCACAGAGGCCGCTGAGACAATCAGCCAAAAGTAATTGAGCCTTTGATATGTGTGACCAATGGCAGTCAGTGAAATTTCGCAATTCATCTCCAGCAGATTTTTAAGCCCTTATTTCTTGGACAGCTCATTAATCTTACTAATGTGAGAATAATTTATTTTATGCTTGGTCTGTGCATTAATTTGAGGGAAGCTTTGTCTATAATGCAAGGGCAAATCCAGATTGTTTCCCCTGAAGATTTAACTGATGTTAAAAGACATTGGTTTATTCACAGAAAATTAAACCATTGCAGTAAATAAATCTATTTTCAGCTGCATCTTTTTACTCAGCCCAAATGTGCTAGAAAAATTTGTGACATAAATAGTAGCACTATATAGACTTCAATGTGCTGCTTTGCAGAAAGAACAATGACCTCCATAATAGTAAACAATAAAACTGATGATGATGACTGATGATGAAAGCGAGCTGTGCATTTCAAGAGAACTGCACACCCCAGAATAACATCAAGCATTACAACTCTGCTTTAGGGTGACATAACGGTTTAATATTTTATAGCTTAGCAATTCAAAAGGACAATTTATCTCTTTCCAATACATATAATTGAAATAAATAAAGCATAAAAGTGCATGCCCTAAAATGGCTGTGATAACTCCAGTATATAATGTAGGAGACAGGCAGGAAGTCAAAACTTATGATATATGTAATTATTAATTTTCTGTTTTTTACAGCAAAATGTAATTTCTGAACACTTATATAAAATTTGATGAACAAAAAATAAAATGTGGCTTACCTATGGAACAAAATTTGTTGAGAATTTATTGCAACCAAATATACAAGTTGACACATTGATCCGGTCAGACAAGACTTCCCTAATCTCCTTCAACTAAGCTTTCGTGTTATCAATGCAAGATTCAGGGAGAAAAATAATCATGAGTGACTGATCAGTCAATCAGAAGTGGAATTGGGGTGTTGTGACAGCTGTCACATCATACAATCAATGTTAAAGAAATGGATTCTGCTCATTTTCTAAAATACTTTTTTAGGCTTATAAAAGATAAAATAGAGTGTCAGCAAGTTATGACTTCACAGATCATAAGACTTTTTTCACATAATTGTCTCCCCTAAGTCATTATCCTATTGTTTCTCTATGAAAAACAATAATAACAATTCATCAAAAAAAAAAAAACATTGACTTGTTGATATTCAAAGTAATTGACTTATAAAATAAATTTGTGAATTTGGACGCCACCTTTTTGGTAAAGTAGGCTAAATGGCTAGACCTTTGGAACTGCATAAACAATAGGCTCTTTCACAAAACATTTCTCTCGTAAATATCATACTGCAATCCCCCCACGTAGTATTATTTCTAGAACAATAAGGGTGGAAAAACTCAATGTAGCGATGTAGTTGGTGGCTGGGCAATACATCAGATTTAAATTATAGATTTCACCTTCTGAAATTTGTCTCAACGATATTAATACCAGTCTTTTTTATCCAGTTAAAACTTGGAGTTGTTTGTGGAGACTGCACATCATCAGTACAACACTCTGTTAATCTACAAAGCCTCCTTGCCCCTCTAGTCAGTCAAGGTGGCGCTGTGACTTCCTTCCTTGGCAGGTCAGGCTGACTTCTATCTCGGTCATCACATTGGCCCTTCCCCAAAACACACAGGGAAAGGAAAAAGGTGGCTTATTTTGTGAAAGAGGTTATTTTTATGTGAACTGCTAAAAAAACAAAGTTGGTCAAAGATCAAAATAACACTTTTCAGACATATCAGAAATTATCTTAGGAATTCCAAATCTGAAGTGTACCTGAATACAATAATATTACTTCAGACACATGAATACAAGTCTGGTTCATCTCAGACAGTTCTAACAACAACCAAACCAATTGGACCACTTTCAAATTAAAAGGAGCTTCCTGCAACTTCATTAGCATCCAGCCATCAGCAATGAGTCATTCAGTAACTAAATGATTTTAAAATCTGCTTAAAAAAACAACAAAACAAAAGCAAGAATAGAATTAATATCTGTTGAAAAAAAATATGTCAATTGGTCCCTTTATAACTTCAACATGAAAAAGAAGCGCAGGGAAAATATGTTTAAAATAGATCTACCTACTTTGAGAAAGGACAGTGAGTTGTTTCTGGGTGATTTGGGTTGTGTTGACGCCCCGGGGGCTGCCAGGCTGAAAATGCAGAACTGTCCTCTGAGACAACCTGAGCCTCTGCTATGAATACTCGCATGCATTCCCTAAGGAGAGCCTATATGCAGCAACTTTAATGCCCTAATGAATCCTGCTGCAACATAATTAGGTGGACAACTAAAAAAAAGCACAGACTCAAATCTGGCATCATGCAGCTGTCAAAATTTAAGACAATTGATACAGATGCATGCTGTAAACATCTGAAAATGAAATGCCCTTCACTAAGGTCACATGTTCTTTTTTCCCCCCCTTTTGCTCGTACATCCCGGTAGAAATCTAATAGAACGACAATGTAAAAAGGATTGATTGACAAGCTGCTGAATGTTTTCAGAGCAACCCTCGGGATGAGATCCATTGAGAGATCAATGCCCCGCAGGAGGCCCCATCGCGCAGTATAAACATGTTAAGTACAGGCCAAATGCCAGAGTAAAGGGGTTGGGGATGACCTCACTTGTGTGCTGAAGCCTGAGGGAATGCACTCGTTGACTTCATCTCTAGAACATACTGAGCAAATGACTAAACCTGTTTAACAAATGTATAGGAAATGTATGTGCTTTGGTGTGTACAATGCATGGAAACAAAACACTGAAGAAATATTTACCTTCTGTTTTGTCTTGTAGTGAATGTATTCTAGCTATTCCATTTGTTTATACAATTGTAGTTCTTAGCACCAATAATTCACTATATTTCATCTAACAATTTGAACAACTCTCTTTTTAGGTAGACTGTATCTTACTATCTAAAATACAGGTCATAGATCATAACTTTTACTAACAATGTCTTTCTTACATATTTATTAAAGTTGTCACCATGTCATGAGAGTATAGTATGAGACAGATAATCTGTGAAAAAAAAAAAAAATAGCTCCATTTTGTCTCCTTCCTGTAGTCCTACCACTATCTGCAGAAATACACTACTTGGTCAGAAACAACCAATCAGAGTCAGGAGGAGGATTTTACAGCTGTCAGATAAGCTCATGTATGCGCTGCTCACACCCTCACCAGTGCTCTCTACTTTGCTATAGCTCCGTCTTCACAACAGAGCCTGCTGTGACTGTACAGGCTACTTAGCATGGCCAGCACAAGTTGTTTCTATGACATTAGCACAGCTGCAGAGATGTTACTCAGTGGTTGTTTCTGACTGATCAATGTATTTCTGTGGATGACAGATGAGCTCAACATTTTTCACAGATTATCTGTTTTATGTTGTCGTGCCACGACATAATGACAGCTTTAAGAAATATATATGAAACATTTGTAAGCAATTTAAAGAAAATCAGCTTTAAAATAAAGCAAAACTTTTTATTAAATCACAATCCTCATTGCAACATCAATGTAACCGATATCATAATCCAAAGGAGTGTTTGATGAAATATTTGGAAAGCTACAAAACATCCTTGCCAAGAAAATATTTATGTTGGGTGTTCTGCACCATATGTTAAGCTCACACCAGATATAGAATTTATTGACCAAGATCAAAAATATAATTCCTGTCTTTCCAGCTTGTCCTGATCCTCTTCAATAACCTTTTCCATGCCTTTTTTTTGCTATTGTTATATAATTTTTTAGAAACCTGTCCAGTGTTCTCTGACATGGCTCTGGGGCTTTGCTGTATTGGATACAAGCAAATGTGAGTAAGGAGCAAATGTGAATATAAAAACGATGCAGCCCCTTTTAGATAATAGTTCCACAATAAACACCCAGCCATAACTCCTCCACCCCACTTTGTGACACATGTGACTTTGTCCTTTCATTTCATATCAGCCAGTCTGTCAGGTTTGCAGGCTGTGTGTGCCATCAAAGCATGCTGCCCCATCACAGATACAAGAGGCAGGACTCAGAATCTATTTCAGCAAATTACACAAAACATGCATTGGGAATTTCCCCTGTCTTTGGCTGAACTCTGTTGTTGTTGTTGGAGTACCTTAAATAGAAGGAAAGTTTGCATCATATCATCATTTGCATCAGAACCTACTACAGGATGTATTTCTCAGAATAGATGAAAATTTAAAGATCATGTGGTTTTGCTCTGTGCACATCTTTGGATTTGTGCTGTTGCAGCTAATACAGTTTATTGGAGGTTAATTTTAAAGCAAAGTCTGTCAAGTAAGTGTAATATTTCCCTTGGGAGGCAGACAGAAAATATATAATTTTATTAATATTAGAAACCCATTACCACCATTAACATGAAAAAATGTAATTATGCAATAAATGTGAGTAAATTAAAACTGTGGAATGCTATCTCATAATGTTGACTAATCATCATAAATATAGTAGCTAAATCATAATAACTGGGTGTTATCTTGAAATTAACAGGTACAGGCCAGTTTTTTAAATATTGCATCAGCACAAAAACAACAACCATACCCAGTAATAATACTCTCCACTAGGTGGCTCTGGTCAGACACACAGCATCTCTTAAGTGACTGTGCCTCTCAGAGGAGGCAGCAGGAACAGCTGCATCTTTTATGCTGATTGTTTGTGCCCTTAAGAGTGCGCTTTGCTGCATTAAAACTAAGCTTAAAGTTAATAACAGCAACACATATTTTACAAAATCTTTTAAAGGGTCCTCACACAACTACTCAAATATCAAATGTTTAACCTTTGGAAGTCAACAATCATCAGCTGTCTGGATGTAAAACAGGCCACAGTTTCCAATCATAGGCCTGCAGCCTGTGAGCATGAGGCGAGAGGTGAGTGGTCCCATTGTTTCGATGTAAGCGGCCTCAAGCAAATAAGTAGGCTGTTCCTAATCTCACAGAATATGCAAAGCTGCAAACACCACAGAGGTTGGATAAAGGAGCGGAGTGGTTGGAGCTTAGTTGCTTGGAAAAGTATTGCATTTGCTGAATGCTACTCATTTGGAGCTGCTGCTTCATTGGGACCGGAGGTTAATCGATTATGATACGGATGGCTGATTGAGGAGTGGCGGAGGGATGGATGGGTGGACGGAGAGCTGTGGGAAGCCAAATAAATGAACACCTGGAATTGAAGAAATAAGTCAAACTATAAATCAAGCTTCAGGTGAAACTCCAAAGGAAAACTACCAGAGGCAAATTTCTTCTTTCAAGCAAATTTTCCTTTTCTTGTATGAAGTTGGAGAGAGGATAAGCTTTTCTAGTACTGGTGAGCATGTAACTTTTTAATTCTGAATTCAGCGTTTTGTTTAAACTTTCATAGATTTATTAAAGGGCATCAAAAAATTAATACCATATTGTCTTTTTCAATTGTTTTCATAAATTTTGCCCACAAAAATATTATTTATTTTTGCTAAAGAGACCAAGACATATTTAAAAAAGCATTAAGAAATACAAGAACGACAGTTTAACGTTGCCATAGTGACAGCATTGGGTTTGACTTAAATGTCATGTATCAAATTGATGACAAAGTCTCTAGCACCAATTTAAATTCATAAAGTACGTATTTATATGTTGATTTATCCAGTGAGGAGGAGAAAGTGAAAGACAAATGTCATGTGAGAGCAGTGGCACAGAGACCTGTAGGGGAACCCTACAAAGAGATTTAAAAGTGCAGTTACATTTTCTGAAAGATCTTTGTTGCAAAACGGGTTACTTCATCTTTTCTAATTAAAAATGTATGCTTTTAGTCAAGAAAATAGTCATTGTCTTATGTATAACAATTGCTTATTTGAATCTATGGATTTAGATGACTTTATCCATATATAAATGCCACCACGGACTGTTCTAGCTCCACGCCATTATTGCTACTTGGTTCACCTCCAAATAAACATCTATATCACGCATAGCACTTCTGGATAGATGCAAATCGCATTTCGTTGCTTGTACTTGTGACAGTGCAATAACAATAAAGTTGAATTCTATTTTATTCTATTCTATTCTAAAATACATTTCCTGTTTTTGAAAGAGGCATGACTTTGTTGTCAAAATTACCTGCCTGCCATAAAAAAGAATGAAATAGCAAGTTATAATTTATTTATGCTTCATACTTTCAATCCCTATGCATTTTTTTTGCCTGTAACATGTGACATTTGCCCTTTAAGGCATATATGAAGTCAAGTGTATTTCTTGTTTTCTTACAAAACCTGAATAAATAACACCATGAATGCCTCTTGTTGTGTGTAATAACTGTATATGGATAAAACTGTACGACAATAATAACCTGGAATGTTTGAAAAACTACAGCAATTTGTCTGTAGTGATAAAGTTATGTTTAGGTAATACATTTTTTTCTGTTTTTGTTGCAGTGCTGCAAACACAAACCCCTGGAGAAATGGGTTCAACCAGTGCTCCCAGAGGATGTGGTTCTAACATCAGCTCCATATATTACAACTTGTGTGACCTGACCAAGCTATGGGGTGTCGTGGTCGAGGCTGTCTCTGCTGCTGGTGTGATGACCTCCTTTATTCTGTTTATCATTCTCATGGCATCATTACCATTTGTCACGGACAAGAAGAGAAAGGGTATGGTTGCTCTACAGGCCAGCATTTTAGTCTTCACATTAGGACTCTTCGGGCTCACCTTTGCCTTTATTGTGGACCAGTACTCTACAAGCTGTGCTGCTCGGAGGTTCTTGTTTGGAGTGCTGTTCTCAGGCTGCCTAGCCTGCTTGGTGATGCATGCACTTTGGCTTTCCCTGCTGAAACGAAGTGGTCAAGGGCCGAGGAGCTGGCTGTTATGGCTGGGAGCTCTGAGTCTCTGGCTCGTTGAGGTCATCATCAACACCGAATGGCTTGTCCTCACAGTGGTCTGGAGTCCACCTGGAGAAATAGTGGTCCCTGACCTCTCCTGTAGCATTGCCAACAAGGACTTTGTACTGTCCCTTATTTATGTAATTGTTCTGATGGTTGGTGTTGTTCTTATGGCTTTTCCCTCATTATCACACAAGCACAAGCAGTGGCGCCGAGATGGTGCTTTCATCCTGGCCACGGGACTCTTTACCATGGCTATCTGGGTAGCTTGGATCACCATGTACATCCACGGAAACAGAGTGGCTGGCAATCCCAGCTGGGATGATCCTACCCTGGCTGTAACTGTGGCATTAAATGCCTGGGTGTTCCTTGCCTTCTACATAATTCCAGAAATCTGCCTTCTGACGACACAAGAAGACCCAGACCTCGAGGAGCCCCATGATGGAGAGCATGTTTATCCTGCCAGGAGCCTCACGTATGACTCCACACTGAAGGAGCCGGAGCCTGCACCCCAGAACCTGTACATAGAGAATAAAGCTTTCAGTATGGATGAAACACCAGAAGGTAGAGCATGCATGCACAATGACCTGAAAGCAAAGTATCTATGTAATGCAAGCACACTCTATACATACTGATGTAATTGATAGAGAATACAACTTTCAATAGTGATGAAACACCAGCAGAAACAACAGCATACATTACATAAATTTTACTTTAATGTGATGAGCAACAATGAGTGCAATTCAATATCTAACAAACAAAACTTTTCCAAAGATTTGCATCTGTTTCACACACAGCTTAGGTTGAAAATATACACGATTGGTTTGATTCCAGTAACAACCTGTTTTGCTATCACAAAATACATTTGTAATCCAAAAAAGTCATTAATTCGCTTTTACTATGCAATCACTATAGCATATTCACTTCATTTTTGTAATGTTTTTACAGCCCGTTAAATTTGCAACATGAGACAACATTTTACAATGTCTCAAAACACTGATGTCTTTTCCTGAGATAAGTTGTGTGGAACTCTTAAATGACTGGGATTCATTTAGTATTGAGACATGCTTTGTTTTTAAAAAGCCTTTTAATTAAAGCAAATTCACTTATAAAGATTTTTAAAAATAGAAACTTAAAATGCAATGATAGTTTATTGTCACAGAATAATCTTATCTTTTATTTGAGTAGCTTTATAAGGTGAATAAAACCCAAATTATAAATCATTAATAATTTATGTTTTTTTTGTCTTTCTTATAAAATTGTTGATGCCATACTTATTGAAATCCCTAACATTTTTAATGAAGATAATGTCTACCTGAAACATTTATTACATTTAAGGACATGGTTAATTAATCCATAATTTTATGTTTTCCTATGATACAAAGACAACCTCAGAAATCCTTTCACTATGAAAAATAGAAAAATATTTTTTCCAATGCTCATGTTAGAGAATGGCAAGAAAGACAGGCATTTTAGAGTCACTAGGTTGCCATAATAATTACAGTATCTACATGCCAGCAAAATGCTGAGGAAAGATGCCAAGAAGTTGTATTTCCTGACCTACTACAACAAGCATAAATGTATGAAGTTTGGTAAATGCTCCTGACACTTTAGCACTAAAAATATACCTGATAGACTGAGGTTTTCAACTAACTATGTGTAATTTACTTATGACCACTATTAAGTATGACAAAGAATCGGTGATGCTGTAGGTTACTTTCCCTTCCACAAACTCTGGGAACCTGAGTCAATTGCTTTACAAAATATCAGGATTCCTTAAATAAAATATGTTTATGGCAATCAACACAGAAACAAAATCAACCTTATTGCAATTTCAGTTAAGTTGAGCTGAAGAAATGGGTGCTTCAGAGAGAACAGTAGATGCTCACAGTGCAAAAGATCCTATATTTCTATATATTGTATTCGTAAAATATTGTAGGGGATAACTGCCATAATGTGTTATATCTGTGTTTTAAATATGCAAATATTGTTTAGCAGAACCGGCAAACTCAGCATCTCCATATGGCATCTACAACGGTCAGCTTCGAAGCGCTGTGTACCAGCCAACAGAAATAGCGCTTATCACCAAAGGTCTCACAATGGTGAGTACAGTCATGTTTATTACACCTCTTAAAATCCTCATCAATTTTAAAACTGTCACTTCAACTTTCCTCTCAACAGATGAACCAAGGCCTGATGATACCTCGGGCCAGAGCCCCATCTTTGAATCCGGGGAGTGGCGCCAGCTCCTTGTCTCGTTCACAGGAGTCTTTAGCTTCCCAGTGACTTGTCATGGATTCCATGCTTTCTTTTTATTTCCCTTCGAAAGATGCTTTAATATTAAAGCAACACTCAGAAGGATTATAACTGTTCTTTTCTATACAGCTGTATAAGAACGACGCTGACTGAAGATTATTCACAACTAGACGCACAAAGCAAATATTTACATATGAAAATATTGTGCCTTTTATATCACTATGTGTTCTGTGAGATAAACATAGTTCTCCAGGCTATGAAGTGTACCAGGCAGAAACTTGGAGTTCAACTCCTAGCTTCGCTCACTGAAGACTTTCTCTACCTACAGCTGAAACCAGACATTTACATACATGAATAAAAAGACACAAACACATTTTTTCTTAATGTCCAAAGTTAAATCAGATCAAACTCCTCGTTTTAGCAGGTGGGAGGAAACCCAAAATGTTTCACCCAAATTATATATTATAAAAGACAGTTTCCCTGACACCAACCAAATGTATCTTAAACTTTTGAAGTTGAGGAAAGTTACAAAAAAAATTCTCACTACGTTTTCTGGCATTTAGCAAATATAAATAATTTTCTTAGTTCTAAATAACCTAAAATAAAAAAAGTTTGGTCTGATTTAATTTAAGACTATGAGAAAAAAATGTGTTTGTCTTTTTATGCAGTGTATGTAATTGCAGCTGCAAAATGAAAACTTTCTTGTCGTGCCTTTCTTTGCAATCAAATCTTTAAAGAGGAGCAATGACTGAAATATTTTTAGATCAAACTGATCATCTTCAAAGATTAAGGTGGGATGATCGTTGAAAAACACAATGATTAGAACTACAGGCAAATAGTAATGTATTCATTGTTTTATTCACTAAATGTGGCAATCCTAATTTTGTAGAATGTTGGTTTGTTTAAGAAAAAATCAATGTTTAAAAATAAATTCTAAGTTATTGAATCACTTCACTGAGTGTCGACACTTTGCAATGTAAAAAGAATGATGAGCAGGTAATTTATGTGAGATGCTGGAAGAGGAACATTCACTCCGATTACTGCAGACATTTACATTTGCCAATCCCGATAAGGCTTATCTAAAGCCACATGTGCTGTCACAGTGCTGTTGGGCTTTACACTTCATAAAAGTGGGGAACCAGTGACCGGGAAACATTTGATTTCACACAGAAATTATTAATATATTTATAATAAGGAGTACATTGCTTAATCTATTGATTTAGCTGCACACAATATTTAACTAGCAAGAATCGCATTTAAACAGTGTGGATTTTAAAGAAAAATATGCTCCAAACTAATCACATTTTGCAGCTGCTTTGACTTTCAATGAGTCAGTCACCTTTTCTGCATGGACAACTGCAATTATTTACATCTAATTTGTCACCCTTTGACTTACAAACACACACACCGACACACACACTTTTCATACTTCAGAGCTTTTGATGAAGCTGTGGCTGCCTAGCAGCAGGCTGAATCGGCTGAATTTCTACCAATTACTCCCACCTTCTCGTTCTGCGAGCGGTGTTGAGCACTCGCTCGGAAATTAGATGGATGACAAGCTGGAAATCACACGCTGCAGCTTTGTACAGGGAAACGTCACGGCAAATGCTGAGAAGTGCTATTTCCTGTGGTGCTTTGAGCTGGCTTCCCCTGGTGTACATGAGTGATAAAAGGTTTTGCAAACAGACCTCTTTCACGGCATAGATTTTGAGTTATCACACCTCAGGAAGCACAGGTTAATGAATGATGGTAAAGGGATATTTCAACATCTTTTTAAAAAAACTTTGTGAAGGAAAATATTAGTAATGGTGGTCTTTAGGCATGGACTAATTACTGGTAATGCCACGTATTAAAAAAGTGAACTCCGCTATTCCTACAGTTTAAAGTACTTCAAATTCCATGTCAGGAAAAATGCTGAGAGGATTCTTCCCAAACAGCTGCTGCAAACAGCCAATCAGCTGGCTGAAAAAAAGGAGCCCAAAACAATTGTATGTCTTATAGACATACAATTTGTAATAAAAGCATGCTTATTTGAAAACATCTAGATTCAAATTGAATATTAATAATATTCAATTTATTTTGAACTAATAGATATAATTGGTGCTTTTGTGTTAAACACAATCAGATCACGTTATGTAGTTTTATCTACATAAAACTGGTATTATTACTGAGTCTTGTTTATCTGCTACTGCTAAGATCCCTCACCTGTTAAAAAAATTAAACTATCCATTTAAGGAAGGCTATGTTATTTTTTTGTGACTCAGTAAATCTTGACATAGAGCCAAATATGTAGAACAGCTCTGCTGTTTCCTCATGTGGAAAACAGTCTCTACACTAAAACATTTTGTTCCATAACCTAGCCAAATGTCAGCTTTGGAAAGGGTCTATATAACATGCAAAGAAGCATGTTTCCAGACGGAAAGCCCAAAACAAGGAAAAGTGGTCAGGTTTACAAAAAGTCTTTCACATACTAGTTTAGCTGTTTGTGTGTGATATAAAACAACATCTGTTCAATTTGGATTAATGAAAAACATTACAGGGCGTTTCAAAATGCATTAGATGGTAGCAAGGAGTTTCTGGGTGTGGTAGGTGTTTTGTACCTGGTCAGTGACCCAGATTGGTGCGCAGGAAGCAACTGTAAACTTCCTGATAGCACAAGCGGCTGCCTGACGTGCTGCAGTGGGGGCGGATGTGCTCAGCTGGACGGAGTCAGCAGTCCCATCACATGCACCGGCCATGCATTTCCTAATCACTGTCAGTGGAACAAAAACAAGTTCCGATCCAGAGAAGGCAAGATCTGCTGCATAACCTGGTAACATTGTTGCTATTGTGTAAACAGCATCAAGATATTGGGTTAAAGATATGCATCAACCCAATGTTTGCTTTGCAATTCAGGATGGCTAAGCTCTCAAAGAATGCTTCTATGCTTGTGCCAATGTCTAAACAAAGGTCTTGTTCATGTCAGTCTTTAAATGGATTACAAAATTAAAAAGCTGCACCAGTCTGGCAGGTGCTCCACTTTTCCAAAGACTAATGTGATTTATTGATTGTTTTCAGAAAATGTAAAACCTCATATTGTTTTTCAAACCAGAAATGCATCGTCCTTACTGAGAAAAGAGAAAAAAAAAATATTTCCAAAGGGTGAAGGCAGATTACTTAAACTTATAAAACAGCAATCAGCCTAGGAAGGAGATATTAGATTAATCTAGGAAAAATTTGAATTAAATATTTTTTTAAATGATTAGAAAATTTTACGTTCTTCTGTTCAGACCAGGTGGTAATACATTGTTGACCTGCTTTTGTCTGCTGCTCTTGTAGCCCCTACATCTTTACAAATAGCTTAAGCCTCAGGAGAATTGATGGAGAGTATCTATAGAGCTTCATATTACTGGACATTGGATCATTCTAGCACATTCTTATGCTTTACCTCTGGAGGTATATTATTTTTCATTGAACATGCAGACCAGAAAGCTTAATTTTGGTCAGACTGGACCGAAGCACCGTCTTTCGCATATTGGCTTTGTTAACATAATTCGTGGCAACACTTTATTTTCTTTTGACAATGGCTTTTCTTATCCCATAAAGGTCAGTTTTGAGGGGTGCTTAACTGATTTTTTTTTTTTCAATCAAATCATGATATGTCGATCTCTGCGGCTCCTTCGGATAATGTGGGTCTCCTAGCTGCTTATCTTGTTAACTCTCTTCATTTTAGGTTGAATGTGTCGATTAGTTTCCGGTGAGAACCGGTGAGATCCCTGACTGGTCTGAAGTGCTAACAGGCCTCTGCAGTCGTTACAAACCATCTGTATATTTACATACTTTGCTTGGGTCTTTCACAGGGAATCTCCATGTTATAAAGTTGGTGGTCATAATCAAACTAAATGCAAAACGTTCATTTTTGCTCTTACCAACTCAACATAAGAGTCAAGGTCATTGGCTACAAAAATCAGCACAGCATCTAAAAGTTGACTACATTAGGTCATACAAGAAGAAAAATGTTCCACTGAAAATGTTTTATCCCCCACATCTAGGCCAACTGTAGACCAGTTTTCAACAAGGATAATATTATCCTTAAATACAAAACAAAAAGTAACTATTCCCTGCAAAACAAACAAATGGGGGGGGGATTATGACGTCAATGGGCTTGCCTGAAGATGGTGTATTTGCATTGTAAAGTGAACTTACGCAGACACCTGTAAGGGAGGGTAAATACAAACAAGCATTTATGAGGAAACAACCAACACAATTAACCCATTGAGAAATCCAAAGTTTACTCATTTACATGTTTTCCAGCAATTATACATGTACAATCTCTCTTTTTTTACCTGAGTGAAGTTGGCCCCCCACCTTCTTCAAATCAGACAACATTGGTGTCAAACGTTTGTGCGGCAAAATGTTTTCATTTGTGCTGCTTTCATTTTAAAGATATAAAGAAACGTTTCTAGAGGTCATCAAAGGTGAACCAGCCCTCCCACCTTCTTCAAATCAAACAAAATGGGTGTCAATCAACTCGACTCTGTTTGTGGTGGTTTGTGCAGCAAAGATTTTTGTTTGTGCAGCTTTGACTTTGAAGATATGAAGAAAATTTTTGCTGCACAAACTAGCACAAGCACAAACTTGATGCCAATTTTGTCTTATTTGAAGAAGGTGGGGGGGGGGGCAACTTCACTCAGGTCTGTTTTTTGAGTGTAATAATGCCAACTAAACACGTGGTTATAAAAGTAGCAGGTGAATCCTGCATATTTTAAAAAATGTGGTGTAAAGTGTTTGCAAATAGAGTCTCTAAGCAATCTAGAAGAGATTATCATTCCGTCAAGTCTGTATATCAAGGCATGCTGCAGCCCATCACACCAACTGGAGATGAGCAGTCATATTGATTTTAGTGACATTCGACGTCACTCAGGGTTCATGAGTTTTCCCAGGCTGGCATTTCTGGTCTGTTGCTTCTGTTGTTTCTGTTTCTTCAGCAGACGATAGGCCTCCACTGCTCGCTGCCTCTCCTCCTCCATCATCCTCTGTCTGGCCATGGAGGGCTTCGCTGTGGAAGCCATGCTGTGGCCGAGCAGAGAGTTGAGGAGCAACTCCTTTGAAGCCTGTTTTTTAAATAGGTGTCGAAAAATAATTTGTTAACTACTTTACAAGCACTGAAAGTGGTAGGACATAAGGTGTTCAACGCAAAGTATGAATACCTGAGATTTGACTGGAGCTTTCTTTGGTTTGGTGCTCAGAGACGGTGGAGCCATGGAAACTTCACCAAATGGAATATTATCTACAAAATGTAACAAATTATTGAAGCTTCATGGAGTTCAAACATATAAAATATATTTTTCAGACTTAAATCAGATGCAAAACTCTAACCGGTTTCTGTAAAATATCTTCAGATGTTTGTGTGATGTTTGAGCTTTATTATCTATATTAGGCCCACTAAGGACATTTTTTTTTACCCGATTAATCTATCAACAATTAGTTGATTAATCTAAAAAGTAATCTCAAGAAAATTAAACAGTTTTCTTTTTAAGAAATGAATTTTTGTACTTTACATACCACAATTATAATGTAAACCAATTATTGCATTATAAAAGCAGAATTCTGAGGGGCATAATTTGAACATCCTGGCAGCTCAAAGTGAATTTTACATGTAAAGAGAAAATCAAACATCACCAATCAATTCATAATTGCATCTAAGCCTTACGAATTGTAATGAAATCAATTTGCCAAAATATATTAAAAAAAATGCAAATTACTGAAAGCAAAATTTACTAATCAACCTCTACTAACTTCAGGGCAGCTTAGTAATGCAGAATTAAAGCTAGTAATATAACACAACATGCAGTTATTTAGTTTATCATATTGTGAATAGATGCTTTCTTTCAGTTTGTAAATTATTAAACGTCTAATTAGTAAACAATTTTTTTGACTTTCAACTACTGGCAAAAAACATCATAATTAAGCAGATATGGCAGATAATTTAACAGCAGCATAATGTGTAATTGCATTTCTTACCTACAAACAACTCTTTCTCCATTTTGTCCTCTTGTTTATCCAACTTCTTCTGCTGCAGTTTGCTCAGTCTCATTTTCACATACCTACAGCAACACACAGTAGAACATAGGTGCACAGATAAGACACACTGATAATATATGAATTAATGTGATTTAATTTTAGAGCAAAATGTGTGAAAATGAAATCAGCAGGAAGACTCAGGAGAAAAACAAAATGCCTCTACAAACCTGTCCTACATATAAAAATATAAGATGTCTTAAGTCATCCAATGATCATTGTTGGTCTGCTGTTGAACCTATTGTTGGACTTGGTTTGGGTTACTAGAAAGTCATATTTACCAGTTGTTTTACTTACAGTAGATGTGACAAGAACAAGGGTTTATAAAGGCAGTGCAACATATTACAAATTTCCTTGATGGCATCAATTACTCACTCCTTCTTCTTTTCTGACTTCCCCATGCCTGCAGGCTTGTCCTGTTGTTCCGGATCAAGCTCAGGTTTTCTCTCAACTTGGTTATTTGTGAGGAATAGCACATGTTTAGTCTCATTTTCCATGCGCCTAACATAGGCACCGACACTTTCTGTCTTCCCCTTCCTGAATCGAGGAACAGCAATGTCTCCATCCAGGGCATCGTATGGGTTAGACTGCATTGAGAGGGCTAAAGAGACACAAATGCAAATAATAATAATAAAAAAAAAAAACACTTAATGCTAAGTGCATTATGATAGGCATACAGACTTTAACTGCTCACCCTTTTTTAGCTTTTTGCTCCCCAAAGATTCGTTTTTCATTTTATCCTTGCTCTTCATTATCTCTCGGAGCCTGAAGGGAATGTGTTGGAGGTGGTCCTCCTGTGCGGTTTTCTTAGGTTTGCCATCTCCTTTAATTTTCTTTTTGCTGAAATATTACAGAATATTTTATATTTTAGTTATTAAAGGAACACAGTGCACTGTGATCGATTATGTCCACTGATTTAACATCTTCTGCCGCAGTTACAGGCTCCAAACTAGACTGAGAGAGCTAAAAACAATTAGCTTCGTTTGCTAGCTAGCTTGCACATTGTTGTTGTTTTAAACGTTAGCTGTCTGGGGTTACCTCGGATTTTGTCCGGTTTTGTCCTCTTGTCGTTTTGACTCCTTGGTTTTACTTGTTTTATTCTTCCCCATGTTAATATTATAAATCACTTGGTATCATTATCACACGTGGGACAGCATGTTACAGCCAGGAAACTCTCAACGTAATCCTCCTGATACAAAGAAAAAAAAAGTGAAGAGATCTCCCTCTAGTATTTTTTTTTTTAATTAGTTGATGTCTAAAAATACTATTACAATTTTTTCGTAGGCTCAAAAAATGTCGAATAATAATCTCACAACTCTTACTTTTGGGTAGTGTAAAAATGAGAAATAACTAAATCAAACACTAAGGAAATGGAATCCTGAAGGCCCGTCTAAGTTCCGAAGTGATGTATTATAACAACAGACGAGCTTTGATAAAAGTGCGCCCTCATTGGCTGAAGAGATTGTTATGAATTTATCCCACCGCTAGAGGTCAACAAAACACCTGTTTTGAGGTAAAGGTTCTTGTTTGCAAAATCTTTTTTGCTTTTTTAACATTTATAAAATGCAGGAAGATTAGATGAGACCTACATTCAATTATTTATGTTGTAATTATTTGTACTACTACTTATACTACTACCACCAATAATATTTGATATTATTATTATTATTAATTGTTACATAATTATGAAAAAACAATGTAAAGAGTACCAAAGTAATATTTCCGAGAATTATAATTTACATTTTCAATGCATGGCTATCTTGTTGAAGCCACATGTGAAAATATATTTGTATAGAATGTATTCTAGACATTAGACTGGTGGAGAAACATAACTTCCTCAAGTCTCATTGAGAATAAAGAGTAAAGGAAGTTATTAGCTGTATAGTTTTTCAATACAGTATATGTGCATGAGTTTGACTCCAGATTAAGAAGCTGGAGTCAAACTTCTTAATCTGAATGAACATGAATGAACCAGGTATGTGTTTATTCAGGTGGGAGGGAGGATGGAATGGATTATCATGTATAATGCAATACAATCTGGAAGAATGCTGATGAGAGTGAAATGTCCAGAGATCACACTCGTGTGTTCTTGACATTGGGTGTTATGTAATGATTGCAGAGGAGTGGGAAGATAGTGAGCATCATAGTACATTTCATATATTCATAAGTAATAATAACTGGTCCTTACACGGCACACTTCTGGAAGGTTGTGGAAATACGCAAATTACTTCCAGTGTTCCCGATTATGACTTGCATGTGTCTCTGCTGTTAAGTGTCTCTCAAGGGCAGAAAAGGTATCCTTAAATGCCCCCTAGCCTCCCCCAATGTTCTGCATCCATATGGAATACAAATGACGTGTGTACAGTTTATTGGCTTGTCGCATGTTAATCTCCTCAGAATTTGAAGTGTATAAAAGGACAGAGTGAAGCACGAGAGTTATTTGACATAAAGAGAGATCTCTTTCGGATTACCAGGGAAGATACACAAGAAGTGGTAAGTATAAGAATTAACAATACAGCTTGTTTTTTGTGGGCTATTTAGATACACATCTATATAGTTGATGTTGTTCTATATAAGCAATTTTAGCATTCTGGAATTTCAAATGAAATCTTGGAAGCTTGCTTGACATTGTTGTTATTTTTTTTTTTTCTATTTATTTGGACGTTCTTCCATTTAATTTGAATTCAGTTAATTACATTCAGTCATTTTCTCTACAGTCTGTAAACTAGCTCTCTGTTTGCTCTATTAATATGCAACAGAATCTATCCTTAACTAGAAAGCAAAACATTTTAAATCTATTGGGTTTATTTATGAAACTCAAGATATCTATATTCTAATAATCAGAATGATATAGATGTGCTGAGTATTCTACCTTCATATATCTTTATTACACCCTTTATTCATACACTTAAACAAATGCAATCAACACAGTCTATAAAAACATAAAATGAATTAAGTCTTTATGTAAACAAATGATGTATTTGTGGAATATTTCAGCTGTAATAAAAACTGTAAATTTTTATTACTTCTCACAACAGTAGCTTTCACTAAGAAACAAATCGTTGTGCTTTTTATGATACGTTGGGTGTAGCAGTAAATTCAGCATGTCCTCAGAGTAATCTGATTATGAAGGAGCTTTATAGATTAGCGTCATCATGTACTGTTGATTAAAAACGTGACCATCAGATTACAGGAGCCTCTGCAACCTGTGGTTAAGCACATTGTATTTATTTGTTTAGATGTGGTAAGAGTAGTTGTCTTGCAATCGGAAGGTAGTAGGTTCGATTCCAGCTTCCTCCTGTCACATGTCGATGTGCCTCTGGGCAAGGCGCTTAACCCCAAATTGCCTACCGATCTGCGTATCGGTGTATAAATGTGTGTAAAGCGCTTTGGGTGGTCAAAAATGACTGCAAAAAAGCGTAATATAAAAAACAACATTATTATTATATTATTGTAAGGCTGAATTAAGCCGTTCTGACCTTGCAGGCGTCGTCAAGCCCTCGGGTGTCGCCTGCACACAGCATGTTGGAGGTGATGGTCCGTCCAGACAGAACCTCTGGAACGCAGCGCTC
>CAEGAG010192394.1:0-49339 GCA_903067065.1 Brachyrhaphis terrabensis
ATGGATGGATGGATGGATGGATGGATGGATGGATGGATGGATGGATGGATGGATGGATGGATGGATGGATGGATGGAGAGATATAGAATTCTGACCAAATGTTGCCAACAAGCCGAGTAATCCACTCATACAATACAATTTCTTCCTTTTGATACCAATTATGTCAGAGATGAGGTGAGAAGCAGATTTGACGGTAGATGCGCTTGTGTAGGCTGCTGGCCAGACCCAAAAACAGAGATGAACTGGTGATGAGTTGAAACAAGCACGTAATTTGCTCTAGTAACAACCAGAGCATAAGAGTTGGTGTTACATAAGGGCCAGTGACACAGTGGGGATCACCAGAGAGAATGAGGACAGTACTTTCAGTACTGTAGGAGATAGCAGACTGATGACGAGAGGGTATCAGACCTCCTGACATGAAGAAATGATCCCTGTGGGTGGATCCTTCTATTTAAACCCGACCCCTGTGGTCATCTGATCATAACCTGACAAATTAAGAGTTTTTTTGTCTGTGTGTTTGAGACTGGTATCCACACTTGTTTCATCTTCAGATTCTAATTAAGAATGTCCAAGTACATTTCTCCATTGATTCTTCCTTCATTTACATCAGGTTTGCCAGTACCATATAACCATATACTGCAAGACAGCATAAACCATGACGCTCCCAAATCTATGATGTTTGTGTGATGCCCACTGGTGTGTGCCCACAATAGGAAAAAAGGAGCATGCATTTCTTTAAATGTGTATGGGGTTATGATAAGTACGTAGTTATTTTATTTGTTGTTAACAGGGGTTAATGACACTGGGTGAAATAACGGTGTTTCACCAGTAGGTGGCGCATGGAGCCTCTGAGCTGCCTGTTGCTCTGCCGTTTCTCATAAGCTGAGAGAAAATGGAGTAACAGACTGCGTCTCCCGTGTGGTCATTTACATGCTGTTTTTCAGGTGAGAATAACCTTCAAGTTTATTTTAACAAAGTACTTTTTATCATTTGGTACTGTTCGAGAAATGTTTAGGGAAATGCGTCAATGTGTTACAGATATTGGAAGAGTTTTGTTGTGTTTCGGAGCCAGCAGCGGCTAGAGGAAGTAGCCAACATGTCGTGATGCTAGCTGGTTAGCACACTGTAGCAGCGGATAATAGCGGGTTATGTAGGTGCACCACTGAATTGCTAACAGTAACCACTTGTAAAGGAAGTTGGGATATGCGGGATATGATTCTGGTTTCTAATAATACCAGAATCACCATGCTATGTGCAAAACTCCCTGAACCAGCAGCCAAAGAAGACAAAAAAAAGTAGCTAATTTCACGAAGCTAAAAAAAACATAAATTCAGTCCTACCTTTGCTGTGTCAATGTCATAATCCATGTTGGAGTAAATATTTTTCCACATGTATTGTAATCCATTGTCCTTGTGACACACTAATGTGATTCCTCACTATTTTCAACTTTTCTGTCTCCATGGATACCACCTATAAACTCAAAGACTTCCTTCTCTTTAGCGCCCAGCTGGAGCTTTCCGGTCATTTACGCAAATGCATTTTCTCTAGTTGTGATTGGTGAATGATGTTGCTATGGGATTTTGTAATCCCCCCTGATTCTATTTGCCATTAGATGTGTCAATCACCCAAATCAACCAAGGGGCTGCAGATTATCTGCCCCGTAGGTTTGGTTTTCCGACTCAATGTTCAACGCTTTTATAACCAGAGCGCCCAGGACAGTGCTTTTTAGTAGCACTTCATGCTTATATTGTTTCAAAAACCATTGTTAATAATTGCAATATTGCATATTTATAGGAAGATATAAGTTGGGGGGGGGATAAAAAAGACATTGTGCCAAAATGTCCAAAAATGGCACATTTGGAATGTTCGCCTGGGATTTTATCAACTAATACCTTTCCAAAATGTCTATGCTTCATTTTTTTGGAATGGAACTTGGTACAGTAAATAAGTGGTCAGAACCTGTACTGTGGATTACTAGAGGTTCTGGGTTCCAACTGCATGCTTTTAAGGAAAAGCCACATTATAATTGATTCTTTTTATTTTTTCACTGTGTGCCATATGTTTTTGCTCTTACTCAGTAATACAAATGTTGATTTTTAGACCTCTAGAGTATTCTCTGTGATATTACCTTTGTTGTGATACCAGAACCTGTTAAATACGCGGTGTAGTTTCTGAGATATACAGAATTCATTTTGGGGGAGTCATTTTTGAGAACTCTCCAAAAAATCTCCAAAAAAGAGGCTTGGTGATCAGTAAGAGCACTGGAACATTCAAAAATGTATAAATAAATCAGTAAGGCATTATTGTGAAGATATACCTCTTTGCTTTTACCAGCCATATCACACTGTTTAATACTTTAATAATAAAAAAATGTTTTTTTCTTTAGTCAATATTAAATCATATGATACTGATTTGCACATAGGAATGATTTCTAAATACTGACATGTTTCTGTTAGTTTCTTTGCCTTTTATAGCTTTTTGCATATTATATTCTTCATGTGTTTAATACTTAATCCATGTGTTATTAAAAAAGTTTTACCCAAGTCCTAATTTGTGGATTCATTTGTTCAATTCTTTTTTAAGTGTGAATAGCTTGGAGTGTTCAATAACTATTTCAGTTGCTGTACATGAACAGAAATTGTCCTTCAAATTTCTGGGATTTAGAAACATGGCTGTGCTATATAATTAATTTCTGGTCATAAGGGGTCAGCAACCAGTCAGTCACAAATGCCTGAGCTATTGATTAGTTTCAGCTTATTTAGTGTACCTGTTCAATATTATTCTACTTCAATAGACCTTTGTTCATTTTGTACTAAATAAAAAAAGGAAATGTGTGTTTACATGCAATATCTCAAAAGCACAGGCTCCAATTTTCAACCATAAGTTCCCATAATGAATGTCAATACACTTTTCCCCCAGGTAAATTTCTTCTGATCAGTGTTATAGAGAGCAAACAGAGAAATATTTGGGACCAAAGCTGGCTTGATTGACATGCCTGGGAGTCTATAATTTAGTGACTTATGAGTCACAGAGAGACAAAACACCTGTGAACTTCAGTTGCATGTAAATTATTTTGACTCATGGCTTTTATCTTGCTGTCATCTGTCGGTGGAATAGGAAATCCATCTCTGACAGACAGTTACACTGTTGTTAGTTATGTTAGCTGTGTTGTCTGTTGTACTCAATTTTCTTTTCTACATAATTATGGCTTATGGCTTACAATAATTTAACTACCAAACTCTCACAATGAAGATATCCATAATTAGCATTTTCACAAAACAACAAATCATACTGAGTGCATCCACTTACTGCAGGCAGAGCAAAAAAAGATATGGCAAACACAGAGAAGCAGGAAGCAATGGTCTTTCCAATCCAGGTTTGAGGCACTTTGTCTCCGTAGCCAATTGTAGTCACAGTCACCTTTAAAATTGAAAAATAGAAGAAAAAAATGTTTATCCACTATAAATACAAGAGATTTTTGTTTTAAAACCACTAATACAATCATGCAAGTAAATTCATTGCAGTTCTTATGTGCCTGTTCTCCACAGGTGTTCAGTTGTGTGACAAACCATAACGTGATAAAGTGGTTTCAGTTTTTCTTTTCCTCTTGCCCCTTATACATATTTCTGATTTATTTAATATCTCTATAGTCTATAGTTGGTCATAATACTTTAATTTAAAAATTTCTGCCATAACTTTTCTTCACTCACTATACTGCGTTTGTATTACGTTGCAGTCTACATCCATGCAAATGGTTTTTTTAAAAACTAACTTCTAAAGCATTAGATGCACATGAATGTTTCTTTTGTTTCTGAGTACATTTCTGGTAAATTACTTCCTTGTTTCTTTTTACTTACCATTGTTTGTCACTTTTAGATGCTCCAGCTGGAGCAAATGTATGGGATGGGCCGGCCCAGTATTTCCTGCTTAATTGGGTGTCTGATGTCACTGATTGCATCTCTGGGTTTTACCAAATGGATGGTTTTTTGTATTATATTGTTTGTTTTTCTTTATAGTCACCTTTTGAGCTGCCTTGTATTAAATGTTTTATTTTGCAGACTGCTCAGCTATGTAGATGAGTTTGTAAATTATATTAATGTTTGTTTAGATTTTGTTATTTGGTTTGACCTGTTCTATTATGGTCAGTGATGTCAGTAACGTGTTACTGACGTCGGACCACTTTTTTCATGCAAGTAGGCATGAGAAATAGCAACGAGTAATCTAACGCGTTGCTATTTCAAATCCAGTAGTCAGACTACAGTTACTTATAGAAATTGCTGTGCATTACTATCTTCTTTTGGAATTTAAGCATCTTGCCCAATGATCGCCGTTTCTATGCGACAGTATCGGCAGCGACAGAAATGTAAACAATGGAGGGAGGCGCGCATTTTGTTGGTGGAAAAACAGGAACTATTTTGAGTTTCTGTCGCCAAGTCCGATTATTATAAGCGGCTTTGGGTTTGTTGCTTTTTTAAAGTCGCTTGCAAATGTAATGAATCGCGGGGTTGCGCCTTTTTGGGCTCGTTTTTGAACTTGAAGTTGCTTATTTGGGCTTGGAAATAAGCAGAGACTCATAATAAATCCCAGAATTTGTCTGTTATTAGGGTAATTTTAGTCAGGCTCTCTCTGTCCATCATTTCCCGGATGATCTGTCCCGCTCTGTCTTTGTTAATGTATGTCAAGTTAATAACTTGGGGGCTTTAAAATCCTTCTTAGAGTGGACAATAGTGGACCACACAAAAACGCACACAACTTACTAACGTCTTTTTGTAATGTTGTAACCATTAAAAAATCTCGTCTTCAGTTCAACCTTATAAGTGGAGATACATTGATGTATGATGTCACCATTATAAAATAACTTGCTATTAAGTATTGGCAAAGATCAATGTAATTTTCACAGGTGGTGGAGCGTTGCTGTTTGCAGCTGATGAAAGTCACTAAAAAAGTTACTTTTAATGTAACTAAGTTACTTTCCAAATCAAGTAGTCAGCAATCTAAGTTACTTTTTCAAGGAGTAATTAGTAATCCGATTAAAGTTACTTTTTCAAAGTAACTATGCCATCACTGATTATTGTATAGTCTAATGAAGTGCAGGTGTGTTGCCAATTTGGTATAAGATCAGTAAGATTTCAGATGCTTGAGATAGATTTCAGAGCCTAAGAAATGCTAAACAATAAAATTGACCAGAAGATCCTGGAACTGCCAGCTGATGCTGTTTTCTGTTCACCTGTCTTGACCCTTTGACTACATGACCTCACACTTGGACATTAGGTTTTTTGTCTTTTGATTGTATATGATAAACTAACTCCCACAAAGAAGGGCATAACTGTGCATTTTAGTCCATTCTTCATCGCAAAACAACTCAAGCTGACTTGAATGGCAGAAGGACTGGATACCACCTGTGAGAATTAGCGGTGCACATCGATTTACAAGTCTTGCAACATGTTCTCAGTTAGATTTAGACTTGGCTTTCTTATTCAAATACATAAATATAGATTAATCTGAACCATTTAATCCTGACTCTGGCTTCATGTCCAGGGCCATTGTCCTTCTTATATGAGAACGTCTGACCCAGTTTCAAGTGTTCTACAGCCTCTAATACCTGGTAGCGCTGTCATCCTTTATTCAGCTCTGAGAAATTTGTCCAGTACTATGCAGCCATGACCATGTTCCACAATATTAACATTATGTTTAGGGTGATCTGTAAATTTAGTTTGCTCCACACATATGATTTGCAAATAAGCCAAAAAAGTTTATTTTTTTCTGCCATCTGACTAGACTATTTGCTTGCTGCCTTTCTTAAATGGCTTTTAGCAAACATTTTGTGGCTTTGTTTTAATAATGGATTTGTTATTTGTTGGGTCAACATTCAAAAGATGTATTGATGATGATCAAACGTTTTTGGTTGTCACATCACATTTTTTTTAAATATTAAAGGGTCAAAACACTGCATGAATGCTCTTTAAATATGCTGTACCTTTTCTCTCTCAACAATCACGTTGTTGACTAGATCAGAAGCACACATGTAGTTCAAGGTGATAATTATAACACCTGAATATCCTTTCTCCTTAAAATATCTATGCTTTTAGTACATCTATTTAAATTGATTGTAAGAGGAAATAGTCCTGTCCTATCTTCATTATAATGCTGATGTTCTCCTATTCAATAAAATATTTCATTATTTAGGCATACATGGAGCATTTATACATGTCATGAAGAGATTTTTTTGTTTTTGATCGCTTCCATAACAATGTCTGTGAATTGAACTGGAGTTATTAGTTGTCTGTCAGCAGTTCTTCCATTGCTGACTAAGGCAGTGTGCTGAATAAACTGCATCTTGATATTTGGGATCTGTAACACAGTAATCTGCTGGGAAATACCCCCACCCGTCGGCCAGTACAGTAGGTAACGATGCAGACATTGGACACCAGCCACTAGAGAGACACTGCAGTCCAGCAGTTTGCATGGGAAATTCCCCTCCTGCTTAGATCTGGCAACAAGCAAATAAAATAATAATGGATAATATTGTAATAAATGCCAAAAACACAATCATGGCCGACTTAAAAATAAATAGGCCAATGAAGTAATAGCTTGCCAATAATGTAAAATGTTTTTTGAACAAGTAACATACTAACATGTCAATACAGTTGCAAGTTATTGCTGGATTACATAGCTTTTATAAAAATGCATATTTTTTTAGATGTATGTTGAAATTGTCACTATGTCATGACAGTAATCTATGAGATAAATAATCTGTGAAAAACAAATGTTTTATTGAATTTTAAATGTAATTCACTTTATTCCCTTTTAAACAGGCCAAGTTATTACATCATGTGCAGTTTTTACATTAAAAGTTTTTGTTACATTGGATTAATGGTTACAACACATCAAAATCTCCAGGATTCTGATGCTGAGAAATTATATAATTATATATAATTTTTGAGAAATAAAAGCATAACTTACTTGTCACTTGGTCTGCAGCTATAATAGATATACGCCTATATTTTAAAAGGAATTAAGCAAGAGTGGGAATCTATAACACCTGTGGTGACCTGATTTCAATGGCTTTCCAACCATTACAAAGATACTTAATTGTCAATTTTGAAAAGGGTTAAATTAGATGGCTTCATGTTATCTACAGGTTGCTCTGAGATTTTAAACCGTTTTTTTTTTTCTTTCTGACCACGAAGACGTAAAATATTGTATTGATAGTCAAAAGGCAAAAAACAGGAGTAGTTTATAGGCCTTAGGCCAAAAACTGTCAAGGTCTAGCATGGGTACTGAATTATTAACACTCCTTTTATGTTGTATGGCTTTGCTTGTTTGTGTAGCTTACAGTCACTTCCTGAAGAACTACAGCGTAACTTATTTTTGAGGAAAATACTCAAAACAACTCTCGCTCTTTGTAATAAATTCCCAGTCTTCCTGACCACAATGTTGAACTTTTACCTCGTTGGTTCTCTCTCACATGTTTCTGCTGTAGAAAACCAAAAACAAAATCACTGTGTAAAAATGGATAAAAAAATCCATCAACTAAAACTTTTATTTATGTAAGAAAGGTTATCGACTCAATTGAACATGTGTGTGCTTTTAAAAGAGTCCCTTAAGTTTTTAGAAAGCTGAAGTTCATCCCATGTTCTCTTCACTATTTGTGTTAGTGCCTGCATTAGCAGCCCACTGGATCTACCCACGAGTTTACACACTCCTACTTCAACAACAAAACCACAGAGAAAACACAGACTGTGTTTGACCTCTCACAGTTGAAGAAATACAGCCCCAGGGTAATCGAGGGTTCTTTAAAAAGAACAATATTTTTAAAATATGATCATAATCAAAGATCAGAAGTAAATCTATTATTCAACAATATAAGTGAAGTCATTCCCAGCTATAAGGTAAGTAATTGCAACAGATAAAGGTTTTGTTTTTGTTCAGTTTTTTTTAGTCACAGTTAAATGTTTCAGATCTTAAAAAAACTTTCATATGAGCTACAGAATACATATCTGGTTTTCAAATAATTTCACTCACCAAGGGAAAAGAGCAATCCAAAAACTACTCTGTTTGTATGTGAAAAAGGAATCACCCTCTTCTAAATCATGAATGGACTATAATTAATATAAAAACAATCATTAATGACATATTAACTTTGTTAGTCACACATTTGGAATTAATAAGTCACTTATGTAGAATCTTTATAATAAAAGGAGTAGACAAAAAGATCTCTAAATACCTCATCCTGCTTTGATCAACAGGAATTCTAGAACAGATGAGAAATATTGTCCTTGACCTCTAACAGTCTGTAAAAGTTATAAAGTTATTACTAGGGATTTGTGACTTTAGTGAACTATAGCGAGAGTTATAATCCACAAATGGAGAAAACGTGAAGTATTGGTGAACATTCCCAGGAGTGGGAATCATACAGGTCAACCCTGTATGATTGATACATACAAGAAATAAGTAAAATTTGTAATTAATGGGGAAATACTACAAGTGGAACTATATTGTAGGTTTATAAAACATACTGGAATTATAGATGTGATATCCTTTGTTTTTGTGTTTGTGAATCTATTTATTAGCTGTTCAAACTGATGTGAAATTGATTTTTATTTTCATACAAGAAACCAACAGGTTTCTTTTGACTGGGAGTAATATTAAAGCTTCAAAGTGACTCAGATAAAGTCCTGATTTTATTCTTATTGACAATCTCTGGAGGCAGCTAAATATTAGGGTAATGGCATGTAGGCCGTCTGGCCAGAAAAGCTTTGAAGCTCATTACTAAACAAATTTCAGAAATTAAAACATGAAAAAATCTGGGTGATAATCATAGGAAGGGTTTAATTAGGGATGTAATTTTCAAAGTCATGTCATCTTAACAAATAATGAGTAAGCATGTTGTCAAAGGATGGTTTGAATTACTCACAAAGTGACACTTAACCTGTTGAAAACTTTCTTTAAGCTTAGTATTTTCATATGCTTTAAAATTATGCCATCTGTTTAACACAGACAAAAAATGTATTTTCCATATGAAATTAGACAACCACTCTTCAATCTGCCTTTAGCAACTAGAGCAATCCTGAACTAGTGAGAAAGAAGCAGTAAATACAATTCATTGAGCAATAAAAAGCAAATTTTAATAGAGAATTACCAAAAAAAAGAATGCCTCAGTGCAGCAAAGTGACATAATCTGTTAGGTACATCTTTAGCAACTTGGCATTTTATTTGCTTGCTCTGCAATGTGAATCACACAGCTTGTTTATGCAAAATCTAAAATGTTATCCACACTGCAATAAATCATAATTTGGACAGTGGATGCTGTAAAGATGCAGCTTCAATATTTCTTCCAAGTGGTTAATGTGTGTCTTTTTTAAAAGAGATAATAATGCAGATGAATTTTACATTATAAAAGGAGCTATTAGTTAAGGAACTACATTATTTTGATGCTGCTTATCTTTATCTAAATCAACCCATTTAGCTATGGGTCATTTTGAGAAATGCCTCAATAAAGATTAGCAGTTTCTGTGTTTAAACTGTTGTAATTGTTAAAAGGTGTGTTACAAATCAATGCAGTCCTAACTACAACATTTTTTTTTATTTGATTAAATATTGTATAAATTGAAACAAGTTTAAAATGTACCTCTGTGTGTTCCATTATCTTGTTTTTTTACACTGAGTGAATATGCACCAAAGATGAGACTCTTACTCAGTAGAGTCACGTGACTATTGTAATGACGAGATGGTGTTTGGAAATTGAACACTCTGTGATTAAGCAGGTGATAATCTCCTATGAACAACAAAGCTCCAACAAACAAAGCTGAAACCTTGGCTTCTGCAGACTGGTAAAGTACTATTAATTTGATTCAGGTGTGTTGAGCCAGGGATAACTGCAAAACATTCTGGAAACTGGTTCATTAGGCCTGGAGTGATAAATCCCAGCCATAGAGTCTGACATGTATGATGTTTTTCTTTTTCTTTTAATACTACACTGTCTGACGTGGGTGTGAATTTGCTGAGACATCTACCACATTTTTTTATTTATTTTGTTTTAATCTCCAAAATGATGAAATTCAAATTAGTCAGAAATAGCCTAACAACATTTCCTAGATTTATGGACAACAGCAATTACTGGTCACCTTAGTTGATGATCAAATAATCACATGCATTAACTCAGCTACTATTCTTCATATGTACCACAAGGGAGTGATTACGTTTTCCCATAATTATAGACATATACAAACAGTCATAATCAGTAGAGGTAGTCTTACCACTCCCCACCACAGCGCATCTGCATAGTTTCCAAAACCAGTGGAACCTGTGCTATCAGCTGCATCCTTTTCTGCCAGGTAGACAAAGTATGAGGAGAAGATAAGGCTCAGAAACCCAATGTACAGAGTGGTGATCAGCTCCTGAAATACAAAAGAAGCAAAAAATTGTTATTTCAATCTTAAACCAAATATCTTTAAGGTAAACTACTATCTGATAGTTATCACTTCCCAGAGGTGTCAGTTTTATTAATCTTATCTGCTCATGGTTCCTCATACTGTTTATAAGTGTTATCCAAATGGCAAAATGATTTGAATATTTATGTAAACATGGTATGTGAATAAGATTAAAATATCTCTCTATCCCATGTGCTCTCTTAAGTCATTCATCAGTTAAAAAACTGCCCTTTCAAAAGGGCATTTTATTCACTTGCCTACCCTTTAACAGCAGCCTAAAAATTATCTTAGATTTTTAGATAGTCATTCTGTCCTGATGTCATTCTTTCATCAGGACAGATGTCATTCTGTTGTTATTGAATATTGTTATTGAATATTATCTTCAATAACACTAAATAGACAAAACTTCTCCCAACAATTATGTCCATGCTTTTACAAATAAGGCCATAAGATCATCTCACAGTGAAATTTAGTGTCTGCCTTGGGAACTTTTTAAAATTGAAATATTAGTTGATGGATGTATGATAGCATGTTTTTGAAAAATATTTTGAGAGGTTGCTAAAAATGTTAACCTCCTGCAATGGGCTTCTGGAGTCTCGACTTTCTATAAGTTTGTGATTTGGCCAGGTTACTAGAAACTTTCAAATGAGTGCTTTATTTATGACAAGCACATTTTGTTTTTACTTTCAGTCAAGGAAAATATGCAGGAGGGTTACTGCACAGAGAGTTTGAATATGTTCTGCTATTATGCCAACTTAATGGTGCAGAACTTAGTTCTGCTGCAGAAAGACGGAAGATAAAACTGTTATGTGCTGAGTTGTTTTGAGGCTTGTTTATTGTGTTCCTGACTCTCTTTCTTTCTTTCTTTGATTTAATCAGTCTGATTTGATCCAGTGCATAACTTGTCCCTAGTTACTCCTTGTTACTCTAGTATAATTATGTTTTTATGTCTAGCTGTTCTTTAGTGTTAGATTTATTTCCTAGTCCCCTGTGTACTGCCGGCTGCTCTTTCCCCTTACACCTGCAACCCGCTGGCTAATCAGCCCAGGTCTTTTGTTCCAGTGATCACCCTCACAGTTTTTAAACCCCTCTCTTGCTAACACTCCTGGCTGGTTCCTCCTGTTATACCCTTTTGCCCCCAGCCCCCATTTCTTCCCTGTTAGCATTTTTCTTGGATTTTTTAGTTTTCTTCTGTTCTGACTTCCTGTGCTCCTTTGTAAGTTTTTCATCATTTTCTTTCATAATATAACAGTCACCATGACCCATGCTCCCAGCCCCTGTCTGCATTTTGGAGTTCACATCATGATAAAAACAATGCTTTCAAATTCAAATATATACACAGCTTTATGAAGAAGGTTTTTCCATTTGTTGCTTTATTGTCACGGCTGCACAGTGGCGCAGTTGGTAGCACTGTTGCCTTGCAGCAAGAAGATCCTGGGTTCGATTCCCGGCCCGGGGTCTTTCTGCACGGAGTTTGCATGTTCTCCCTGTGCATGCGTGGGTTCTCTCCAGATATTCTGGCTTCCTCCCACAGTCCAAAAACGTGACTGTCAGGTTAATTGGTCTTTCTAAAATTGTCCCTAGGTGTGCGTGTGCATGGTTGTTTGTCCTGTCTGTCTCTGCCTCTTGCCCGGAACGTAGCTGGAGATAGGCACCTCCCGACCCCACTAGGGACAAGGGTGCAAAGATGGCTTTATTGTCACACATATTTGATTTATTAAAATGTTTTAAATTTATTAAACATCAAAAGTTATTGCTCTCTAAAACTCAATACGGTGCTACCGTTGGCATCAAAAACTGCCATCAATGAGCTACTGGCAGTGAGTCTCTTACATAGCTGTGCAGAAATCATGGCCCGCACTCTTCTTTGCAGAGTTTTAGTCATTCAGCCACACTGGAAAACTTTAGTCTGAATGGTCTGTTTAAAGTCCAGACTTAAACTAGGTCACTGTAAAACCAAGCACCCAAACATAGTTAGAAATAGCTTTGCTGTTAATATTTCATTGATGTCAATGACTTTGTTTCTTGTCTGTTTCTAGGTTTTGCTCTACAGCCCTGCAGCATGCAAAAAGTGTCAGAAAACAAAACATTGCCTCCTTATCATATACCTGTTTGCATGTGAGTATAAACCACTACTAGAGAATAAGAAATGTAAAGTTAAATGTTTTATAGAATGCAAACGAGGTTCCTCAGAATGTTCTCATTTTGAAGAACCAGGGAGGCAAACATCAGTGCATTTGTACCGCCATCATTTCCATCAATGAACTGAATAACTGAGTCTCCTTGCACTCTCCAAAGAAGAAAACTTTCCACAACCTTAATGTTTGTAGATTTTAGTGTTGAGTCTCTTGGACTAAAATTACTCAGGGCTAATGCCCTGATGTTTTTTCGAGCTGTTGCACTGCAGCTCGAAAAAACAAACAAAAAAACTGTGGAAGGTACCACACACGACCAACATTGCTCATTGAGTGGATAAGTATTTACTACCACTGCCTGCAACAGCAGAAAATAGGAACCAAATGAAAAGAGGGGATAGTAGAAACACAATGTCTACCCCTGCAGCTTTGCTTCATGCCCTCAATTAGTCAGAAACTTTGAGCACTCCTCTCTCCCCATATGCTGCATTGAAAAAACCTTAAGCCATATTATTGTAGTCACAATAAACAACTAAGTACAATCTGCCCAATAGGCAAAACTCTTGTATATCGTTGATGTATAATCACTTACTATGCGATTTAACATCTACTTTAAAAATCATGCTCCCCAGTAGTAATTATTTAGAATAACTTCCTGTTGAGTAATACTATTTTATCTGCTTTAGATGGAATAGCTTTATCTGGGTAACAACATAAATCCAGATAAAACTCTTCTTGTCATAAAAACAAACCAAAAAAAAAACATGTAAAAAATTAATGGATTAAAGTATTGAACATATTTCTAATCATTATTCAATGTGTAGTGGCCATTTTCACTTGGGAACCTCTACTGAACAACACACGTTTCCATATGCTAAAACCAAACTAGACTTAAACCATAAAAATTATATTTGCAAGCAAGAAAAAAATATATAATGTTTTTGTCAGTCTAAAAACTCCAGCTTTCAACACCAACATGGCAAATAAATTGTAAGATTGTGTTGCAAGGTATTAGTATGCATAAAATAGTACAGGAAGAGTGCAGAACTCAGCCAACTTCTACAGCATATCCAACCACACACTGCATTGTGATTTTTGGGGGTTACATGGGGCTTTGGAATATCATATGGTTATGTTTTTGCATGCTGCAGGGCTTAAAAAGGTCATTTGAAATGAAATGATTAGTAAAATATATATAAAGTGCAATTCTCACAGAGACAACACCTTCACAAGACACAGATGGACTGCTGATGCCTTTAATCAGAACTGAGTTTTACAAGGCCTCTCAGAGAGTCACTCTCGTAATCACACTCTATTAGACTCCACTGGTGTTTATGTGTGAAGGCAGAGTCCTATTATGGGTCCAGCTCATATATGTGAGAGTAATTTGAAGCTGAAGCTCTCAAATTTCCTTTTCCACAGCCTTAAGTCCATGGCAAACATGGGTTGGATAGTGAATAGCTTCTGTCTGTGGAAAACATGTTTTGAATTAAATGTCCATGTTTTGTGTGACTATCGGGTTTCAGCTATTTTCAAAAAAAAGGAGAAAAAAATTGATGGATTTATGTATAAGGTAATTAAACAAAAATATATAAAATTGTCATTAATATGAATTATGTGCAATATTAATGGCACGTGAAGTCCTCCAGTGCCTAACGAAAGTATTCATACTGATTTACCTTTTATTTACATTTTGTCACATTATAATCATAAACTTAAATGTATTTTATTCATATTTGGTATGATACACCAACACAAGGTGCATGATTGTGAAGAAGTCTCTTTTAAATTTCTGTTTTTTTTTTTTTTTTTTACAAAATGAAATCTAAAGGGTCCCTTGTCTATGTTTTCATTCATCCAGAACCACATTTCGTTGCAGTGTAGCTGCAAATTTTTTGTGGTTTGTCTTGATCAACATTTCATATGAAAAGGCAAACATTTTCTGTCCATTGTTCTTCACAAAATAGTTCACGTTCAGACACATCAACACTGTTTGCAAACAACAACTTTCAAGATCTGTCACAGATTCGGAATTAGATTTAGGTCTTGACATTGACTTGTTAATTCTAAAATAAATATGCGTTGATCTGAACCATCCATTGTAGCACTGGTGTATGTCTAGGTGTCATAGCTGTTGTCCTGTTGGAGGGTAAGCTTCCATCTTAGGCTCACGTCTTCTGCAACTTCTAATAGGTTTTCTTCCTGGACCGTCTTGTATTTAGCTCCATCCATCTTCCCATTAACTTTGGCCAGCTTCCTTGTCCCTGGTGAGTAAAAAGCTTTCCCGTACCATGATGCTTACATTACCATGTTTTACCATAGTCATGTCATGTTCAGACTAATATACAACAGTGGGTCTTGCTAAATTATCATGGACCTTGGCTGTTTCTTTGATTAATGTGCTTCTTGCCATGATGTCACTTAGATGACAAACATACTTGATGACAATGTCTTGGTAGCCTTGCCACTAAGCTATACTATTTACATTTTAATATGATGGATTCAACAGTGCTCACAATGTGTTCAAAACTTGGAATATGGTGTATAATGTAATACTGCTTTAAACGCCACTCCATTTTTTTCTGATTTGTCTGGTGTGTTCTTCATCTATATGAACAAGTTTGTTTGCTAATGTTTGCTCAATTTTTCCCAACAAAAACGCTCATCTGTATTATTACACCTGCTGCGCTCTTCCCTCCGTTCGCCTTGAACCAGCCACCAGCGAGTTCCAGGAGGAGAAAGGCTGTTGTACTCCAAATGTCGCACCAATTTAAGGATGCTTATTTATTCCCCGAAGAATTATATATATTTATATATATATAAAAACAGATAATTGGACGTTATGCTGCTAGCACTTAGCAACAAATCATAGGTGGAAGTGAGAATGCTGGCCAACACAAATAATGACCCGGCCGGAACACAGTGTGCTAAATAATAAAACATAATTTAACAAAGCTTCGAGGCAGATAAATGTTCCTTGAGGAATTTTACTAATCAAGGTACTCAAATCATTCGAGGAAACATTACAGCCCTAGTATGCATGAATGGAGAATCATGCAAACCTCAAGTAAACCCCAGGTTGGCCTTTATACCTAGGCAGATCTTCTTCAATCTTCAGCACTAACTGTGGCACTAACTGTGGCCTTCGTGTAACAGTTTTTTGAAGGATGATTATTTTGAAAGTATAACTTGAATAAGATGAGTATATAAATAAGATTAATAGACATTGTGCTTTTGCTTTATCTTACATTGGCTTCATATGCATTTGCTTTATATTTATACTGTTTTACAAAGTAACTTTTAACAATCTATAAAAAGGCACCAGATATTACACCTGAAGAAGTTATTTCTCAAGATTAATGGAAAAGTGCAACAATGTACTTATTAGATCATCATCTGGCACTGTCAATTTTAAAAGTGTACTCTTTGTGAACGTCTTGTTTTATCTGTTTAAATGTTTTACAAAGCTGTCGACATCACCAATCTCTGTTTGGAAAAGGTCTCTGATGTTTTCTCTGCACCAATATTAACTGCCTTCATATCTAAGGTCAGCAGCTGTCGATAAACCTCAGCAGCTATAAGTGATACAGTGATCATGAAGTCAAGGAAAAACAGCAGGTGGCCCTGAATGAGTAAAATTCCTGACACCCTGCTCGTCACTCATCACTTTCATATGGACATTAAAGGCAGCTACCATGGCCACTGGGGATAATCACAGCCACCTCTGTGTCTCGGTTAAATGACACCCTGGAGAAAGACATAATCCTTTCCAGCTAATGTGTCTATAAAACTAAAAACCCAACCATGTTCATAATTGAGCTTTTTCTTGTACTTCTCTGCTCTGAATACTATTTTGACCGTATGATTTATATTCATGTGAAGACCATCTATTTCATTGCACAGTGAGGAAAATAATACATGATGTGGAGAGGCTATTACTCCCCAGATGGAGAGTCCCCAGCTTATTTATAATAGTCTGAAATCCCAGTGACAGGAATGACTGTGGACTTGAAATATACAACACATTTAGAGCTGTGATTTTGTACCTGCCGATGGATGAAGACAACTGAGCCCAGGAGACGCCAGGTTCCTCCCTGCCTGTCAACATGCAGCATTCGCAGGATCTGCAGGAAGCGAATCCCTCTGGAAAAATGCAACACTTTTTACCTGCTGACAATATATGTTTTCCAAATACAAGTAGACATCCCATTGCAGACAATAGAATGGAAGTAATAATAAATGTTACATAAATTAAGCTGCTAATGAAATGCACCAAATGACTTTAAGGTTAGGGTCATGTGGAGGACAGCTGCCACTCTAACCTGGGGTTCTACATTGCCTTGCAAAGCTATTCCTGCATCATAATCTTGCCCACAGTTTGTCAAGTTACAACCACAAACTTTTCAGTAATGATGTAGGATTTTATGCTATAGACCAATGTAAAGAAGAGCCAAATTGTAAAGTGAAAGGAAAGTTTTACCTGAAACTAATTTTTTACAAGTAAAAATCTGAAAATTGTGGTGTATTTGTGTTAACAGACAGGTCAGAGATAACATTCTGAAGACGTGTAAAGAATGTTTCGGTTTTAAAATAATAGTCCAGATTTAAAAAATCTTACAGAGCATTGTCAAATCCATAATCTTAAAAGAATATGGCACAAACCAGGTTGTTTAACTGAAATACCAGACAAAAAGACCAGCAGCCGAAAAGCCAATAAGAACAGCTCCACATGTCCATAGTACAGGTGGAAGAATCTGTTGACAGTACAAATATTGATCATGGATGCCACAATCGGATTTTAATTTCAGAGTGCCAAGAAGAAAATAGTTTTTGAAAGAAAACCGATAGAACTCCTGTTTGCAGCTTGAAATACCAAGTAGAGGAAGCACAGCCAGGATGCAGAACACCAAGCACAAGGTGCCCTGCTCAGATGAGGCCTACATGTAATTTTCTGGTTTTAATATGCTATATGAAGCAGAAAACTAATAATGCACATTGCCCTGAACACATCATCCCTACAATAAAACATGGTAGCAGCAGCATCATCCAGTGAGTAAGCTTTTCTTCAGAATAAGCAAAGAAACTCATCAGATTGGAAGTTGGATCAAGCGAAATACAGCAGTGGCAAGTTTTGAAAATGCATGTTTTACTGACACTCATCTGGAATGGGTTTGGGATATTTTGTGAGAAATAATGAGAAAATACTTCAGCCTCTTGATATGCAAATCTGATTGGGACATGAATGTTAGATTATGTTCAAAGTATTGACTTCAAAGTATCGGGGAGCTGCATATAGTTGCATTCCAGACTGCTCAGATTTCTATTTGTTAACAGGGTTGTTCTTTTTCATTCACTTCACAAATATGTTACTTTGTGTTGATCCGTTGCATAAAATTTCTTTGAAATACTTTCCAGTATGTGGATGTAATCTGAAAAACCTGAAAATGTTTTGGGGAAATTAATACTTTTGCAAGGCATGCCTGCACACAATAGGACTAAAGTAGTAAAAATGAACGAGGTAAATTTATACCTTGTTAATTTATACCAAGGTAGAAGAGCTTAGGGTCCTGACTGTCACTTTAAATGGGACTCTAAAGAGTTTATGTCTTACATTTTCTACCTGAACACATAAAATTACTTACCTTACAGCAGAGGTGGCGAAAACCTGGCCTTTCGAGCCCACTGACAGCACAACTATTGAAGCAACAACCACTATCAGATCTGTGATAATGAAGCACATGAATCTGTTTAAATTTGGCATAGTTAGGGACATGAACATATTGGAGTTGTACATCAACAAGACAATAGGGGTTTATTTTAGGATAGAAACAGATTAGAAAAAGAAAACACTTGGCTTTTTTTAATTCAAAGTAATTATATTAATCAGGTAAAATGTGAAGGTGTGAGTAATAATAATATTCACAGTGGCATATTTAAGAATAAGCAGCTGGAGGCACAAATCTCAACAATATAATCTAAACGTAAGGAAATATTGCAGTGACAGTTTTAATTTCATGCCGAATTTGTCTTAACTATCTCATTTTAGGAAAAGGCTCAGGCTACATTTCCAGTTATTGTTTAAAAATTACAAGAGTGGGTGAGGAGTGACGTGTCTGCTTGTGTGCATGGGTAGAGATATACAAGTGTATGGGGATTGTGTTTTCACCTATAATAGATATTGGCTTCCTGGCAAAGCGTAGTCGGCCCCAGATGCCAACATATTTACTGCGGCAGCCTGCGGACCAAACACGGACAAAATATTCCACACCGAAGAACACCACAAGGACGATCTCCTGTTAGACAAATGAGGCAGAGGGACAGAAGGACAGAAACAAACATCAGATGTTGTTGCAGGTTACTTGGTGCAACAGCACCTGAACAGCTGTTCAGGTTTGTGCCTCCTTTGCTTTAAAACAAATATGGTTAAATTATAAATGTGAGCACTCTGCAAAGCTTTTCACAGTGTCTTAATCTTGTCAACACAATTAATTAAGGATTATTGATTCTCCCACAGAAGAGACGCCATTCGTTAATGTTTCATTCGTGTCACCTCATTGATGAGTTCTCTGACTCGGCTCCAGTGCACTTGTGCCTGATTAATATGTGACTAAGACATGCTTGTTCAAAGAATTTATCTGTATTGTGTTGTTTTTAAAGAAGGGTTCTTCAGATTGTTCTTCATCTGATTTTTCTGTCAGGATCCCTCTTGGAGAAAATTATTACCGTTGAAGATTGTGATTTCCCAATGTAAACAGAGGCATAGATTTTATAAAAGATGGATAGAGTAACAGAATATGACCTAATTATTGAGTGTACCTCAGCAGATAAGCAATTTGTTTATGTTTAACTGGCACCAAATTATGGAATTGTCCTTTGATTCATCTGCTGTCTATATGAAACTAATTCTGATTTACTGGTGCATGATATCTAGTAGCTGCTTGGTCATTTTTAAAGGTGACATCTATGGTTAGGTACCATGAAAAACGGCTTAGTGCTGTATTTAAACAGTGGAAATATGTATATATATATATATATATATTGACAAATCAGGAAAAATTTTATTTTGGAGCAATCTGTATAAAACAAGCAGGCCTAGTTCATATCTGGTAACATGCAACCTATTCCATTCAAACCAGTTATTCCAATTTCAATCCAATTCATTAAAGAATTCATAATATACACTCTAACTTGATCTAGTTCAGTTCTGGATCAATTTTTACCTGAACTGGATTGGTATAGTTCTAATACTTAATAACAAGGAATATAAGTGTTAAACTTTATAAAATATCTTAACCTTGGCCATAGTTGATTAAGAGCTTTTATTGCACTGGGGAAAAAATAATATTTGTAGTAATTTGTAGATATTTGTAGATGACCACCAGCCAAGTAGTTTGGAGATGCTGTTTTTTTGGGGGGAAACAGACCTCACCAAAACATGAACTCCACTAGACCCCTAAAGGCGTGCCTTGGTATCCAATACCACAATGTCAGCAGCAGATATTTTAAATACTGCAAGTTGTGAGTCCAGATGTTATATTGGCTTTAGATCTGGGAAATTGTGAGATCACAGTAAGACTTCAAACATAAAGTTACGCTCCTCAGACCCAAATTCTTCATTTTTGTTATACGTTAAAGAACTATTCTGCTAAAAAAATCCGTAGAAATCTCGTTCAGTGTGAAGACCCGGACAGGTCTCTCTGCAAAAACATGCAAAAATTGTGATGCCCTTTTATGACTTTGTCAGATCACCATTGTATCTTTGTTGAGCTACATTTGATACTGGATGCTACAGACTGGAAACACCTCACAAGATTTACAGTTTTGGAGCTGCTCTAACCAACTATCTCTGGTTGGTCCTATTGGTCTAATGCTACGATATGTTAGTATCTAGGCCTGACCACACATTACTCTTGGACTTACGGTAGAACATATAGGTTTTTTTCTTCTCTAGGCAAATGATTAACAAGATGTCCTAAATATTCAGGTGGATAATTTATCGAAGAAATTAAGATTACTGTGGCTTTCTGTTGTACAATCTTACTAACTGCATATTTCAAGTCCTTCCTAGATTACTTTATTGGATAGAAGTAACTTTCTAATCGCTGGTCTCAAAACTATTGTCCAAAAGTCTTCACCTTGTTAATGCACACAACTCCACCTGCTGCCAGTGCTGAGCAAGCTCTGCGTTGGTGGAAACATGATTCATTAGTGCTCTCCTCAGGTGGAAATTAATTATTCTGTTTGATGGACACTGAAAATCTTAAGCCCTTTCCCTACTGCAATTTAACATCTGATGTTGAACGTTTTGATATTTCTGGGAACTGTTTCTTTCAAGGAAATATTCTTTGCAACATTCCTGTCATGTATTAGAACAATTTGGTGCAAAACGGCAGGGTTTTGTTTTTTTGCTAAGCATAGCTCAAATAAAAGGATGATTGAAAATGACAAAAATAAAAAGACAAACCCCTGCATAGCTTTCCCTTTATAGCAATCAGTCTGCTAATTAGATTGGAAGGGTTTTTCAGTAATGGAAAAATACAGGTAGTCTGTCCTTTTTATTCAATAACAATGTTATGATTTTTTTTTTTTTTTAAATCTTGCATAGAATGAAAATGAATCTAACTATTCTACACAGTCTAAAAACTTAACCCACAAAGTTTGGAAAACATGTTTGTGTCACTTACAGATATTACTTCTATACTACAATGTAACTCCATCTGTTCATATTTTTAAAATTCATGGTGATTGAATACATTCAACGCAACAGTCTTCAACTATTTTATTTTCATCCAAGTTTATCGTCACCTTACAATAAAGAAGGACCACCAGGTGAGTCCAGTGAGTAAAAATTAGTGATCTTTTGTAAAATGCAGTTTCATCCAGCTATGTCTTAATATTTGACAGCCATAAGGAAAAAGAACTGAGAGAAAGTCAATAGCCTCTTCAATTTCTTTTTTATGATGAAACTATCTACGGAGTGAATGATGGGAGAACACTAAAGGGTTCTGACAAATGATGTTTCCATGTTGAACTACACTTTTTTTTCAGCAGTGTTCTTAGTAGTGCTTTCGTTATCAGAGTCAATGAATATAAAATAGCGCCGTTTGAAAAGTAAATTGGATGAATAATATGTTTAATTGTACTCCCTGAAGCTAATGTTCAGCCAACTGCTTCATTTCC
Source organism: Brachyrhaphis terrabensis (assembly GCA_903067065.1). Classification (NCBI taxonomy): domain Eukaryota; kingdom Metazoa; phylum Chordata; class Actinopteri; order Cyprinodontiformes; family Poeciliidae; genus Brachyrhaphis; species Brachyrhaphis terrabensis. Next base: position 21,749 of record CAEGAG010192394.1, read on the forward strand.
TAATTTAATCACTTGTGGTTTTTACTTCGCGGTTGAAAAATAAGCTGCCTTTCCAAAGAAAAAGCAACAAACCAACAGTGAGGGATAAAAAATATGCACAAACCATTTTCACTCACTTAAATCTTAGCCAAAGGAAGCTAATGTGTAATCACAAATTGCTAAATTAGTCAGACCAAACAGTGACTTTTTAGCTGCATCTTCATCTGTATTTTATTAGGTCTTTTCCATAATTTCACACAGAAGGTAAAGAAGGAAAATGTTCTGCAAGTGTGTGATGAGATATAGAGGAATGCCTTTGAACTGGAAATGTTGCTTACAACAGAAGAAAGACAAAGGCCAAACATTTTCTTTGCTTTCTTTGCAAGTTATGAGCAACTCAAAAATCTAAAACCTATTTATTAAATTAGTGACAAGATTTTAGATTTAACCAAAACACATACAATATATTTTAGTCATAATTGAAAGTCAAATTGTATATTTCATTTTAATAGTGTAAGTTACTTCAGATTATTTTGAAGTTTATTTTAGGCTTGCTATGTATTTTACATCCTAATAGTTACAATAGGACGCTATATCATTAAGGCTCTCCATCTTATTTTATGGCAGTTTTATAGATATACTATGGAGAACTATGTTGCATAAAGATGTGTCTACTTTCCAAAATCCTAAATTAAACTCTTCAAGTGTGTTAAAGTAACAAACTTAATCTCCACACAAACTGAGAAATAGGTGATCTAAGCTATGCGGCTAACTTTTGTAATGGCTGAATTTCAACTCACATTGTGTTTAAATTGAAATTATTTTACAGCTGTGTGAAAAAAGTCAGCTTGAGGGGACATCTTGCTGAAAAGATTGTGAAGACTGGCCCATTTATATGATTTCAGAGGAAATCTATTTGACAGATATACAACACTGGTGCCCAAGCTACACTAATGCCTTGTGAAGCCAGTTTCATAGATAATCGAGGAGGTTGCAGCGGAAGTCACTGCACATGGTTGCTGCAAGGAGTCTAGTAGATTTTCTGACCTCGTTTTAATCACCATACCATCAGGGATGTGTTGTGTTCCTTTGTATCTTGGGCAAATCATAGTCTGATGTTCATCCATGGCAAAATATACAGCCATGCTAGTGATTTCACTGTAGTGATCAAGTTGGAATAAGTCATGCAGTTAAAAAAAATCTCATAGTCATGTTTCATCTTCTTTTCAATTCATTCTAAAGTGCTGATTAATTTTTCTTTTTTTTAAAAAATTAAAGTACAAATAAAATGCATTTAAGTTTGTGTTTGTGATTTGCTAACATAAAATAGTTTTAGAATGTGCCAGAGAATTCTCCAGAATCCCATTAAAAGACAGATATTTGTGAATAAAGATATAACTATTAAAAAGACTAAAACCAATACATCTTTCTACCCTCCAAGTCACATAATGATCACAGGCCCACCTTTTACTGCTCCTGCTCTTCCTTTTCTCTCATTACAGAAGCCACAAGGAGAACAATAAATCTAGGATTCCTCCCAAAGTCATTTCCCCCACACAGTCTAAGTCCCAGGGTTCCTCACGGCAACATCTTTGACCCAAATCAATCATCATTTTACATGCAAACTTTGTTTATACTCCCACTTATGCAATTTCTTAGAAGAAAAGGAAATCAGCAATGGGTAAAAAAATATCTTTATTACTAATTAAAATTTGAAGTGAAACATCTTATATCTCACCAAGGCATTGGGAGTATATCCCAGAATTACAATTCACTGTGAAATTTAAATTTATTTAAATGGTCCATATTTTGCATCCTAAAAAGTGAAAAAACAATCTTTGGAGCAGACTGCCAAGCATCTGACCAAAAGCACATCAGCCAGAGCTGCATCTCAAAGCACAGGACAGTGTTAACCTTGAGTGTGAAGGAAGAAAGAAGGAAGACAAAAAGAAAGACTTTTTGTCGTAGAAGAGGAACGAATGAAAGGGGTGAGGGGTCAGAGAAAATCTCCCAACTAGAAAGCACCAAGTACTAAACAGTCCCTCTGGGTCAAAGAACGAAACAGATGAATGTCTGGGATTTCTAGAGGTTCAGTCGTAAATATTAATTATTCATTATCTGAGTCGAAAAGAAGAATAGGAAGATTAAACATCTCCTGAGGGGAAACCTAAGGTGGAAAATATTTTTGCAAAGGAAATGTCTATATCCTGATTGTGTGATGATAAAATTAACAATTCTTCATTTTAATTACAGATCCCACTCACACAACTGTTTACTGTTTTCCTCATGAAGCTGATAATATACTTCTAGGATCTGGCACTCTAATATAACAGCTCATGAAGCACTCGTTCTCGTCTCATCCAAATTTTCTCAATTCAAGGTGAACTTGTCACATGCAGCACTCTTCATTTCTACACACAGCAAATCCTCAGCTCTTTTTTATTCCTTAAACGGGTTTTCTTTCATCTGAGTTTGAGGGACTCAGCCGCCACCCAACAATTCCCTGGCTGAGAAGATTGGGGTTAAGTTTATCCCTTTAAATATTGATTGTGGAGGAGTTGCGTTAGCTCTGTTAAGTCAGCAGGACACACTGAAATTGTTTTTAAAAATGTGTTAAGCAGTTCCATTTAAACAGTTTTATTTGAGTCAGATTTTTGAACCTGTATGCAATAATATTACTTTTCAGGACATGAGATTTGATTTTTGTGATTTTGTTTATATTAAGCATTTAACCAATTCATTGACAGATTTTATATTATTACAATTACACAATCAATTTGCACCAACACAATTTGTAAGTTGATATTTTTCCTTCCAGATTAGCTTTACTTTTTGATTCATGCAGTTCAGTTGACAGAACTTCACACTCAAAGTATGTATTTTTTGTAGCTGTGTGCCATAGTATTTCAATAAGATGGAATGTTATGAATTGTTCATTTACTTCAGTAGCTTATTTATCTACATGAAACACATCATATAGATTAATTGTACACTGATGTTTCCATGGCTTTATTTCCATTGATTATGATGATTTTCCACATACAGTTTATGAAAAAAAAAAACATTTAATATTCAAATATTACTTATTAACAACCCAGTAACAGAAGTCCAAAATGAACTTAATCTTAGCTCAACTGAGCAAATAATACCTACAAATACAGCAATTTACATCCAAGAAATAGGTAATTATTATTTTTTGTGAGGAAGAAGAGTCCGTTTTCTACCTGCCACTTGCATATTCTACATTGGATTTTAACTTTATTCAATCACAGAGGAAGTGTTCATATTTACAGAGTATTCATCCACACATTTTTTATTTACTTGATTAATCCTATCCAGAGTGTAAAGCAGGATAAACTCCAAGCAATGAGGAGACAAACAACCGTCAACACATAATGGCAAACACATAACACATAATGGCAATTTGAAGCATCAAATAGCAGTCTTCGATTGTGGGTGGGAGCCGGAAAACCTCGAGAAAAGCCCACACATTTACAAACAAAAGACGTAAATTCCACACTGAAAGGCAAGTTATTTCACAGAATGTTAAAATCTCTGTCCTTGCAGAGATTTTAGCATTCACCTTCAAGCTCTGTTTCAAGAGGGTTATTCTTTGCTCTACAACACAGCCTTACCTAGCATTTAGTTAGAGGTGACAAATAGTTACATACTCAGATGGAGATTGCACCTGAAGGATTTGTTGCCATGACAAAAGTGATATTTTTATGTTATGACTGTTTTGTTTTTAATGGTTATGGGTTGTTATTAGTAGCATCTTCATGTTTTGACATTGTATTTACATTACAGCCTTATATTCTTCCCCTTTTATGTTTTATTGGCACTTGACTTGCAGTTTCATTTTGCTGCATTTTTCTATTAGGAATGTCAGAATACTTGAATCTAAACTTACCATCCAGAAGAGAGTTGTGTGAGCCAGAGCTTGGAATTGGTCGATGGTAGAGAGGACACTGAGGATCAGACAGGCCAGTACTATGAGGAACCTGTAAAGATCAAAGCAGAAAATGTCTCGATTGAAATGTTGTTTATGTTAGAAGTCACTTTCTATATTCCTGTGGGAGCTGAGTCTATAATTAAGCTGAACTGAACCTTCTACACCAATAAAAAAACACTTCTCAAATCAAAGCTCTATGTTGCTTGCAGTCTGTCAGGCAAACATGAATCTCCTCAATCCCTGCTCATATTTATGTCAACGTTTCAGATTCTGATCAAAAGTGAAAAGCCTTAACGCAACTTTGGTGTTTAGTTCAAGTATCTGACAAAAAACTGAGGAAACTGTGCTCTAAAGCGAAAACTGAACTTTTAGAAAATGTTTGCATTTAAATGCAACGATGTGTCACATGTGCATATACTGAATTTTACAACCCACTTACACTATCTCTAAGTACTAAATTACTCTTTGACCAATATCCCTCTTGAGTTGAAAAGTGCTTCAAATGTGACAACAAAAAGATGTTCAGAACCCTTCAAGCTACTTATAAGAAGAAAACAAAAACGCAATTCTTCAAGTAAAAGCTTGAAGCTGCTTTGACACTTCACCACAGAAAGAAGTAGCATCAATATAAATCCAGTTCTGACTCTTAGAGATTACAAATTTAGGGATGAACTGGATTTCATGAGTCTTTTATGAACATATTTTTGAGATGTTACTAAAAAGAGCCGTTTGTTTTTGAAATTCAAATGTAGTAACTTGCAACCCGAAATAAAAGTCAGAATACAGTCTGCTACCCTGTGTATATCATTTTTCAGAGCTGTTCATAAAAGTCAATATGAGGGATCCTTTTCAATTTCAATCGAAGAAGAGGAAGTCAGGCAAGCAGGGTGAACTGCAATATAATTCACGAGCCCATCTCTACTTATTTCCTTGCTCTCATGTGTTTCAACCCATCAAGTAGGGCCAGAGTTCCTGTTTTCATTTAATTTGCTTCAGTTTTGTCTCCGTTATCACAACTGAATTTGAATGAAGGTGTTTCAGCGGTTCAGCTATTTACCAGGTAAAATAGGAAATGAACTTTTTATGAAATTTTGTAGAAAGGTTGACATTGAAGGAAGGACAAACTCATTATTCTGCTGGCAAGAGGTGGTGAGAAATGTGAGGATAAAAGCTTGAACGAAAGTGAATGAAATAGGAGATTGTGAATAAAACCAAAGGCTTGTTTTATACTTGTGATTCATTGACCTATATAGGAAGCAGCATGCAGTTAACATGGAATTAGAAGTAAATGTGATTTGCATAACACCCGACAAGAAACAATCTGCCAGATGCTTTTCTTCGTCTATTATTGACAAGAGTGTAAAGGAAATTACTGTAATGACATCATCAATTCTTTTTTTATACCCATCTAATCTTAGTCAAGGTCACATGGAAGCTGGAGCCTATCCTAGCTTTAGGGTTTCCACACATCCCTTAAAATGTGGAATCATCCAATATTTAATGATGTGTGTCCCATATTTCTGAGTTATCATAAACACAAGATCTTCTTGGACATCATCTTTACCATATTAACACATGGTATAGCTACATACACTGACTTCCTTAGATACACCTCACTTAGACTCTCTTTTGCCTTCAAAAGTGCCTGAATCCTTTATGGCACAGATTCAACAAAGTGTCAGAAACATTCCACAGAGATTTTAGTACATATTGACTCGATAGCAAAATGCAGTAACTGCAGATTGGTTGCTTGCATATATCCCTGATAGGAATGTTCTGTTTCACCACATACCAAAGGTGTTCTATTGGATTGAGATTTGTTGACTGTGGATGTCATTGGAGTACAGTGAACTCACTGTCATGTTCAAGAAGCTGGCTTAAGGCCATTTAAGCTTAGACATGGAAGTAGTCATTAGAAAATTGTCTGATCTGTCTGACTTTTTAGGCAGACCTAAGAAGACACTGTTGCAGTAATCAATGCAACTAAAGAATTGATTCTTTGGTTAATTGACTGTGTTCTTCTAATTCTGAAACTAAACACAAAGGCAGATATTTCCCAACATTAATTTATAAGTAAGTAATACTACCAGGTCATAATCACAAGAGGGTTTCTTTTTCACAAAGTAAAACAAGTATGTGCAGTACATATTTGCAAAGTGGTTATATAATATATTTGCAATCTAATAGACTTCTCTGCCTTTTTAAATCTGCAGAAGTGAACTAGAAAGATGCATCACTCAACAATTACTTGACAGGTCAGAACTTTGTTTTAATTTATTTTTACTCCCTTCCTCTTTGATCATTTCAACACCTGCTTTGTTTGCGGAATAAGAAAAGCTGTAATTTTAAGCATTGTATTTTCTGAACTTTTAAGGGGTTGTCTTATCTGCATATAATTAGTGCAATCATCTCTTAGAATCAAGGGCAGAAATTAAGCACATCACATTTTAAAAGCAGAGGATGTAGTATCTTGCTATGTCAAAAAATCCCAAAAGAATTGTCAAGGTAATTCTAAAAGTAAAAAACAAAATCTTCATGAACCCCTATTTTGACAGAGAAAATGTAGCACAATCCAGAGTTTACTCCATGCTGCAGTCTTGGGAGTGTTAAACCCAAAAAAGAGATTACTAAGCTATGATTGATGTGGAAACAAGGAAATTCACAGAATTGAATGTGAGCGTGATTTTTTTATGTATAATTTTTGCTACTGTTTTAGTTGCTACCTGTTTTAATACTTGGTCAAAATTGATCCTATTCAGTGTTTACAGTAAGAGTTGGACCTCTTGTACTCATTGCTCATTCAGACTGGGGTCTTAGAAAGTAACATTTTTTAACTTTACCTTTAGGCAAAAATAAATCCCGTATGAATGAAACTCAGTGAAGAGTTTCGTTGTAAAAAAATGAAACACTCAGGTTTCACCCTGCTAAAAAGCTATAAGCTAATGGAACATTATCAGATTCTGTGGATCATGTTACTTTCAGATGAATATCTCATACTGCTATAAGCTTCAGGATTAATAAAGAGACTATGTAGATTGTCCCTTTGATCCCCATTACTCTTGTTAACCCATACAGTAGATAATGGTGATTTACTGAACAAGTAGAATAATCACCATCTCAATGAGTTGCTGCTCTCCAGAGCAGAAAACATGTGGCTGTTATAACACTGCTGAGTTTGGAAATGATAACATTAACTAGATCTACTGCAGAGTCACTCTGTGTTATCACTGCAGAGCAGACGGACATGGATCCCATGCATAACTGTGAGCATCCAAATTGTAACATTTACATTATCCTCTCAGTGCACCTGGATGATATCTGTGAGCGAACCTTAAAATGGTGACAGCTGCAGACTAAATCTACACAATTAAGACTGAAATATCAAGGTAAAAAGTCACAAATGTCAAAATGCCTGCTGAATTACAGCGAGTCAAACCAAGGAAACAGCTTTAAGATGTCTGAAACGTCATTAGTTGAAGGTATAGCTAAACTAAATTTCAGGAAATTGGCAGCAAATAAGAAAAAGCAACAGAAAGGCTTATAAAAGAAAACAATGGAAAAAACAATGAATCCACAAAAGCGTCAATGCAGAACAATGGAGAAGTAGACAATTCAACTTTGTGGCCATCTCGTGACACATGGTGATACTTCAAAGTCAAGGAATTTTACTCAACATCAATTTTTTACCTGTTTCTTTTTTTTTTCATTTAAATACTGCCAATATGTCAAATTCAGAAAATGCATAAACTTTTGCAACTGTAATAGTGCATGTTTAAACCAAAAAGTGATACTTGCATAAAGCATGACATTTTATGACATCAATAAGAATTTGGTCCTTTGTCTTGTCTTTGAAGATTTCAACTTTTACTAAAGAATGATAAGTAATCAGAGAGTTAATCCTATTCAAATAGACCTGATGGAAAGTATGTGTAGCAACAGTTTTGTTTGCACCACGAAGACCCTTATCATTCTTGCTACTGCTTCCCATTTATTGAAGTCCAGCCAGGAATCCAAATGCCCCCCTCTGAGCTAACACATACACACACAGTCAAAAACGTGCACACCACACGTCAACACAGATAAAAGACCGAGGAGGGATCTGCTCAGGGCTGCTGGATAACACCACTAAAGCAGATGGTCCTGTCTGAAATGACTAAACATGGAGACAAAACAACACAATAAAAATGACACTGGAGTCCCCTAAATTCTGTCCCCAGGATGTTGCATATGTAAATGAAAGTCTGTTTGTCTTCTGGAAAGTGAAAAGTAAAATAGCTGCGATAAATATTTAATCACTGGTTAATGCATGTTTATGTCACTATATGTGTGACAGAAGCAGCAAAAAAGATTAATAAAAAGAGACTCAACAGCAGAGGAAAATCTCCAAATGGTCATTCTATTGCTATTTTATTCAGTGAAGCCCTATCTAATTTATTTTATGTCATTTGCAATGACGATGAACATAAACAGTAAAACAATCCTGAGCTTTGATTTTTGCTTCACTATTTATTTAGCAAAGACTTTCTAACTTGTCTTTCCCTCACCACTAACTGCTCCATCATACTACAATTCCTTTACCTCAAGGCCCTTAGAAAATGCAGCCGCTGTCTCTTTTTAGCACCCAAGAGCTTGGTGTAGTGACGGACAAAATAATACATAGGCTCAGCAGCACAGGCTCCACTGAACTCTAAACAAAAGCTCAAAGCATTCCACCTATCTATTATTGATGGACAGGTTCACTTGCACTCTGTTGCACTGTGTGTGTAGAAAAGCATAGAAAAAGAACTGGGGGTTACCCTACTGACCATGTCACTAGCTACTATTATGTTTATTCCATCAAGAAATAATTACTAAATTGATTTAAGGCTGTAAAATAAATGGTGTAAGTCTTTGTCAAATCATCAGTCCAAAGTGCAGTCAGTATGTAAATAATAGGTGAAATAATGTTGTTTTTGTGGTTCACTAAAAATGTCAGCATCTGTTGAGTTAAACTGCAGATATTTTGGGGGTTAAGTTTGACAAGGTGTGGAACAACTGGAGCACCTAGAATTTGAAAAGAGAAAAACACACAATTGCAGTAAACAATAAAATAAAATACTAACAGTAAGTCAAAATGTGTCTTTAATGAAGACGGGTAACGCTTTGTGATCTCTTAGTCTTTTTGTTAAATCATTGATGCATGTCTGAACTTCCTCCCTCTGACTGTTTGTCAGAATAAGTGGTTTAGTTTAATAGAGCTGAGTCTGGAAAACACTTTGAGATATCCGTTTTCTTTTAACTCTCCCAGCTGACGCATCTACGCCCAGCATGTGGGGTGAATTCATGCTGCTGCTGCTGACCAAAACATCCCATTTAGCTATTTGTCACTCGCACAGAAACACAAAGAAAAAGTTTTGCTGAAACAAAAAGGAGAACTAAATATGTATAACAATTCTATGTTGCAATGGATTTTATCTGTTCCATGAAGCTAAATATGCACTTGTACATATTAACATATTTTATGTACATATATTATACACAAAACATGTTATTCATAATATTTACCATAATGGAACAGATCCTAAAGCCCAAGGTATACTATATCACCAAACTTATGTATATCCAAGTGCAAGCACACAAGAAACACTCTGATAAGGCTTTGGGTCACTTTGATGTTTGAGTTCTGGGTCAATGACAAGAACTGTTCAATCAAATATTTGCAAAACAAAGTTCTGTACTGAGCCCCAGATACCTGCAGGAAGATTTCATATCACAAAACTGTATGCTGATCAGTGACACTCAGAATATCCAGTGCATCTGATTATGATCTAGCTACAATTTATACAATAAGTATTTGCACAGTGCCTTGCTAAAATGCTTTTACCATTTGAACTTTACCACATTTTATCACAAAATATTCTCAGACTCTATGCAACTTCAGTGTATTTTATTGGAATTTTAAAAGCTACACATGTAAAGTAGTGCATAATTCCCATGTAAAACGAAAGCTATGCAATGCCTCAAAATGGTTTTACTAATAAAAACAAAAATGAAGGAAGCTAAATACAGTGAAATCCTGGGAGAAATGTTCAAGTATGGGAATAACTTTAGAATGGGACAGAGGTTCACCTTTTAGCAGAACAGCCACCTTAAACATATAACTATAACAGCAAATAATTTTAGATGGGAACATGTTCATGTTCAGAAAGGCTTAGTCAAACTTCATATCTCCATCCAATTGAGAAGCCATTCAAAATTTATGTTTCCAGATATTCTAAATCTGTTTAAATGAACTTCAGCTGTATTGCCAAGAAGAAAGGGCAACAATTTAGTCCGGACCTATGCAAAGCAGGGCGTTTCATAAAATAAGTCAAAAGACTTGAATTTTTATTGTTGAAATGGGACTCTAAATAATATTGACTCAAATGCATGCTATACTTTATTCATAAAAAAAGCTTTAAAAAACCATGTCTCCATATTTCTTTATCTATTTATGTTATTATTTTACAGTTATACAATATTTTGTGTTGAGCTATAATACAAAATTCCAAAAAGATGTATTGAAGTTTGAGGTGACAAATTTACTAAATGTGGAAAAGTTCAAGATATATAAATGCCTTTGCAAGGTCCCACATGTGGTTTCATATGTTTCCACAGAAAATGTGAATTCAATCGTATTGTTCCTCAAACCAAAGCTGTATTTTCCCGTAATGTCAATTGAAGGGGCCTTAAAATCCTTTATTTAACTCTGACCTTGTTTCTATCCACAGCTGGCTAACACAAACGCATTTGGAAATATGAGACGTAGAAATCAGCCATGTAGACCTTCCATCACCACTTTTAGCACAAATGTGCAATTTCATGCTACAACCTGCTGCATCACTCTCACCAACCTTTTACAGTCTCTCACACTGCTCAGCATCAACAATCAATACAAAAGCCATCGACATCATATTTGTTTTAGGGGGTGCAAGGAAAGGCCAATTTCATTAAACCCTTAGGCCAATAAAATCATAACATTAGTGAAACAAGAACCTTCCAGTAACATGGCAAAGAATGCTGTCATGAAGAAAGTAGATGAGCTGCAGCAAACAGAAACATTGGGCCCCAATAATGTAATGAAACTAGTCAGTAAGCACAGTTTTTCTAAACATAAGCAGATTAAACAACACAGAATTAAAAACTAACAACTATACCCAACAAAAGCGGGGAGATTGTTTTTCAAGAAATATTTAAAAATCCAGTAATTCAAGGTCTTTCTTGAACAAAGACATTTTTAATCTCAACGAGGTTGAATAAAGTTATTACATAACTGAACAAAGAACAGTGTTTAACCATATAATTTCCTTACTGAAATGCTCTGTGAACTTGCTGTTTAAATATGCTGGAGTTGCATTACGCTTGCTCATGTTCCCTTTGAGTCACTCAGATTCTAACCCGCTCCGACAGGCCACGTTCCTCTGTGTCCCCACCGTCACCAGAGGGTCACAGGGTAGCAGGGCGAGACCGGGCCGCTGCCTCCTCCACAGCATGCACCCTGCCAAGTTTAGCTGCCCGCTATCAGTGCCAGCAAGCAGGGATGGACTGCACACATGGGGGTGTGCTAGAAAACCATATCCCACATTCCAAAACCTCTGGCTGGTTACCATCAAATGCATCCAGTTTAAAGCTTGTGAGTTTCATGGATGTGGATTGCATCAAATCAAAACATAAACAGTGATTTTACTTGATATTTCATCTTTGATGTGCAGAAACTAGAAAGAAAAGAAAAATAACATTGCATCTGGCAGGGAAGATTATGTGTGTGTTTTTAAAGGATCTCTGAGTACAATCCAGTAAATCCTCAATGCATCTCTGGAAAATTAAATACAGATTGGTGCTTAGACAAAAAACAAAAAAAAAAAAAAACATGTTTCCAAATTAAAAATGTGTGTAATAGTGTCATCTCAGTGCTCCCGACGTTTCATAAATTTTAATGGATCACATTTATTTTCAGCCTAGTCCTTACATCATTCCCAGTGGAAATTGGAGATGCATGGCTATCTGATCAGCATCTTTCTTAAATTCAAAAGATTAACAGCTCTTTGTTGCAAGACCTTCCAATGCAACACTTTGCAAGTGCAACTAACTCCCTGTTTAATTTGAATCTGTTTGTAATAATCCCACGGAATACCCCGCGGAACCAGAAGCTTATACATAAACAAGATTTGAAGAAAACACTTACACTGTGAAGTGATACATGAAGCACTTCCAGCCAGACGGCCTTTCCAGAAAGTTATACACCCTTCCCTGGATGTAGGCGCGGGTAACGGCTGGGCGAACCCCGGTGCTGTACACCGACATCCGCACAGACATCCGGGGATGAGACAGGTAGGGGTCCAGGTGACCAGGGGGAGCTTCAACACGGGAGCTGCTTTCTCCTTGCATTGTGTCGTTGCTGCCCGCAGCTGTTCCTGATTCATGCCCATTGAATGCGGTTTCAGAGAGCTCCAAATCCGGTGGTCTCTTTCCACGTGCCACTCCTGAAAACTTCCTGGAGTTCTTCGTGTTCTCCCGCCCGGGAGTAGAAGAAGTAGACATCTCGATCTTCTTTCTTTCTTCTACAGCTTAACTTTTTCACAGTTTTTTTTTTCCGGTCACTGAGTTAAAATGACAAATGTTTGCCCATGTGCGCACACCTTCTGTTGCGCGCCTGATCGCACCAAGACGCATAAAACTAGAGGAGGCTATAAACTCTGTTATTAATGCTCTAAATCACAAGGACGTTTTTTTCTCTCTCTCTCTCTTCCTGGAAATAACTTCCCAGTTCTCTGGGTTGTTCAGGAAATGACATGTCCCAGACTTGAATGGGTGTCCCTTACCTCTTTAGAGCGCTTATCAGCCCGGAGTGCTGTCACCAGGCGGTGCGCTGTGAGCCGCCAGCTGTTCGGTCATTTGCCAACTGTGTGGCTGTACTGTTCAAAAGCAATGCAGAGGATGAACTCTGGCCTCTCCAAAGAATAAGCATTAAATACTTCACTTTGTGTAGACGTTTTTTATATGATGTTTGTAGTAGGCTAAATAAATGAACATTTCGAATTTGCTATTGAACTCACATTTTTGTAGAGTTAAATAAACTGGCAAGACTTTTGTAAAATCCCTTAACCTCACTTTAGATATAATTTGTCATCTCTAAAACAGTGTGGTTTGGTCAACTTTCATATTTGTTGTATTTAGTTTTAGATCATTATTTCATCACCCTTCCAAACCTAATCTTTCAGAAACACATTCCTGTGCTGACATCACACAGGAAACTAACCAGAGTTGTTTTATTTTTGCTATTTTTCCTTATTTATTCACGTTTTTGATCAAATTCCTTCTTCAAACATGTTAAGTTCTAAACCCCATGGCTGCAACAAGCATTCTGTATTTAAGAACCAGTCATGGATTTCATAAAGATTTTGCAGCAATAACATGGAAATGTTTTTTAAAGTAGAGGACACTGGAATGCATATATTTCCTTCATCATCAGATCTTTAGCAATAATTTGTAGCCATTTGGTTGTGAAAATAATAGGGCCTGACTAATGTCTTCCATTTAGATACATTCTGAAATCCTAATAATGTTTCATACATTGTTTCATACAGACCCCCCGACTCCCATTTCATCTGATGGGACTGGTTTCATTTCTAGCTTTGTAATTCATGTATCTGCAGTACAGCTTCAGTGTATTTAAAGTTTAGACTGGTTCCAGTTCTAATGAAGTTGACAGATCACATACTTATTTAACGGTATAAAAACAGAATTAGTCATTCAATCCTATAAAATCCTATAATAGGGTCATTGGAGTCAAACTAACAAAAGCACATAAGGTTGAACCTATTGCTATTCAAATGCTTCAAAATCTATTAAAAATGTATTTTTCCACCACAGAGTTTAGTAATGTGAACTAGTGAGCTTAATTCATATTCGTGTTGTGATCCAAATAGATCCAAAGCAGATTTAGCCTGTCTTTGTTTCAGTGCACCAATTAACAAGGTTTTATTTTGCCATGTCCTGACATGGAGATCCATTTGGAAGGCTTGTGGTTGAGAAGGAACGAGTTTGTTTTGTAACCGGTAGTTTAAACCCCATTTATTGTATCCTTCACACTTCAGCCACCTTGCCTGCTGGTGGTGGGCAGAGTGGTATAGCAGTCTGACTTCTGTGATTCTACCCCAGGTCAGCTGTAACTTATCACTATCAGCACGTGAATGGATGAATAACTGAATATAGTGCGAAATGCTTCAGAATCTTCGGGACTAGATGAGGGACTGTACTGGTCATTTACCATACTTATTACCAACCTTTATTTTTAGCATCTATTTACAGAAACAGCTGTTTGGTACAAAGAAGACTAAGGGGGAAATACAAAGAAATAAAAAGAATGAAACATGGTCAAATCACTTTGAAGCTGTTCTGATATTTAGATAATCTAGTGTACTAGGTGTAACTGATTGTAGCATGTATAGCTGTTGGGACAATCCCCTCCCATCAATGTTATTTCACAGTGTACTAGAGTTTGGGGGGGGGTTGAATACTACAGGCAGCACATCTGGCTGTCCACTGATTTTTATTTATTTTTTCCCAGTGTCTGTGATGTTTATATTTGGCTTGCTACTACATGCTACCACATGTATATCTTAATCCTATTGATAAACCACTCTTTCCTCATCATCACTGTAGTTTTATGAGAATCCTTAATGTTCCCAAATAGTAGTCCTTAGACATAGCTGGGAATCCTCTCTGTGTAGCTTTGGTTTGGTGTCACTTTTTAAAGTTGGTGACCACAGAGTTTCACACTTAGCTCTGCACCGAAATATTCTGCATCCATTCAGGTTTAAAACAACTCATTATTTGTTCAGTATGCATGCATACAGAACCTATGCACAGTGGATTCTGTATGCTGCGTAGTAAAGTGCAGCACTCAAAATACTCAGCGTAAACGTGTGTAGTGTTACAACTTCAATTTCTGTTCAGTGGTTTTCCGATTAACAACTATGAGTTAAATTTTCTCCAAAACCTTAGAACTATTAAACAGCTCTTGAGTTAAAGTTTTTGACATGGTTGAAAGACTACTGTAGATTTAGTTTCCATCTCATTATCTTTCACCCATGGAATTCACAACTAAAGCTGCAAATAAGCAGGAAAATCAACGTGGTCACAAATGTACAAAGAATTCCGTCGACATGGCTATGACTTATCATTTTATCACATTTCCTCTTCTTAGCCTGGCTCACATTCAAAAGCAAAAAAATAAATAAAAAATGGAAAGAAAATCTTCAGTTATCAGAGAAGTTAAAAAATGTGATAATATTTTGAGCTAAGTTAATGTTACATATCTCTGGTTGTCCCAGTTTGCAGATTTATTTGCCAGATAACAATATCGATAGGCAAAATCCCATTGAGGTCAGTTTATCAAGGTTATTGTGTGGATTTCTCCCACTGTGACCTTGGCTCAGGTAGTCTAACGGAGAGGAAACAAGCTCCCCTAGAGCACATTTTAATAAGAGTCGAGTGTCGTCCATGTGATGACAGGATCTGTTGCCAGGTAAGTATTAAGCACCACTCATACAGACTTTTGCTGCAGGATGCCTTCCATATCATTTGAGATTTTGTCTGTTGTACAGAAAGGGCATTGCTCTTGAAAGTCACCATTTCTATCATAGCTAAATGACAGAGAAAAGGGAAAAGCTACAATGGTCAACTGGTCAGGGATTAAAAGCTGGAATCTCATTCAATGATTTATAAGCTCACTTGAAAGAAAAAAAGTGTAACATTTCTTTTAAAATAAAATAAAAATTATACAAGAATATTGAGTCAGGGTTTAAAAACATTATTTGGTAGTGAGCACAAAACAAATGTTTTTAATTGTGCAGTTTGTATTCACATTTTATCCCATATTTGGTTTTGAGTTTAATACATCCAGGAGAGAAATACAGATATCCATTTTCTTGTTACAGCTTATTCTGGGGGGATCCAAACACCTTCCCAAGCCAAAATACAGAGACAGATGAAGATTTTTTTTTTCTGTTCCAGGTCTTTTCTCAGTGGGACAAGCTTGGAAAACCTCCAAATGGAAATATCCTGAGTCAATGCCCGAACCACCTCAACTGACTCCTTTTGATGAGAACGAGCTCATGTTCTATGCCAAACCCCCTGCATGACAAAGCAGAGGCCTCTTTCAGAAATACCATCCTCAAAAAGACACATAGCCACAAATCCCCTTTTGCAGATCTTTTTTATTCATATTATACAAGATGATCTGGTGAGATCACTGGCCCTGTGTGTTTGCAGATCATTCCCATGGGAATGACCAAAGGGTCATAATCTGCAGCTGAGCAGCATTCACCTGAGTAATATATATTCAATAAACGTTGGGCATTTCACTGTTTTATGGTCCCATTTTTATCCACATCAAGATCTTTTGATCAATGTATTAATGAGATCAAATGAATACTGGATGATCATCTGACATGTCTGTTGTTTGCACCCATGGGCTGTGCTGCCATTGCAGACTTTGCTTTGTCACTACACCACTCGTTTCCCTCTTCTTCCTGTCTTAGCCTTACTGCTCACAGTTGTTATGGGTGTGGAACAACTTCCTTCCACTCGTGGGGAAGCAAAAATATGTTATTGAGGATTCGCTTTGATCACCTTGTTCTGTATCTGATCCTTTCAGCTGATTGTGAGACATAAAGAACACAGATATACAGTCACTTGGTTTTTATGCTTACACCAGCCAGCCTCTGCATTTTGTGTACTGAATAGAGGTACTCATGTACAATCATAGAGTCAGACATTTGTGGGACCTTGCCAGTGAGCACCTGGTGGTTGGGCTTTGGTTCTTGGGGGATGGCCAGGCTCAGCCTAAAAAGACAACAGGAGGCTTCTAATTGGTCCTGTCCTTCACCGAGAGGGGAATTGCATTTGGGTATCATTGGAGCCTGGTGGCAGGTCAGGCCTCGACCAGGGCCATTTGTATAATCATACTAACATTTTCTATTCTTCTTATTTCTTCCCTCTCTGATAGATTGTAACATTCTTAAGAGGGCTTTTGTATTTCATATTCTTAAGCTTTATTTTGTTTACACCATCCTTTGCAGTATAGATGGGCAAATATAGATTCTTCCCACCTTCCTTAAGGACACAAGAAGCTGGAAATGTGATTTTAACTTGTATCAGGTGAGATTATGGGATTCCATATGCCAGCTGAGACTGCAGCTCCTAACTTAGTTTAGGAAGTAAAAAAAAAAAAAAAAGGAGACGAAAACAACTACAGAAACAACAAGAGCAGCGTAATTTTAAACAACAAAAACGGTACAAATGGGAAAGCACAATTTCTATTTATGTTATCTAATTTGAATAATTTCTTTTTAAAAATTATTTTCGCTTACTAACAGTTGCACCATGTAGAAATGTTTTATTACATTCTGAGTTAGTCTTTCTAAACAGTCTCTATCCAAATGTTCGGTACAGCCAATAGAAATTAGTCATGCGGTCTCAAATTTTATTGTGCCTGTACTTATGAGTAATGAAAACACATTAAGGAAATGGGATCTATCCTTCTATGGCCATATAAACAAAGTACCAGTGACTAAGCCTATTCATGTAAAGCTATAACTAATAAAGCTGAGGCATATGATGCGCAAAGATGGGTTTTCACTCTAGATTATTTATTTTGTCATATAACCCTGTTAATAATGATAGTGTCTCAAGCATGTGCATCACAAAATTCACTCTGTTGTGCTAGAGTGGCCTTGTTCAGTAGCTGTTTTCTTTGAACTCTCCTTTTCTACACCAGAAATGACAAGACTATTCGTTTCCAAAGACTTTGCTGAATGCAGCTTGAAACTGTTCTCTCTTTTGCTTGAATCTAAAGGGCAGAGCTGTTGTATCCTTTGCAACCCTCATTCAGTGTGCAGAATCCCCAGGCTTAAAACACATTAGAAAAAAAACACAGAGTCAACCTTCATTGATTTCCATTTGAGTCTGATGAAACAATATTGCAGTACAACTTTATCCTGCTTTGACCTGCATTAGATTGAAAATTAAGAAATGATTTTTTTCCGCTGTTAGTTTGTGTTGCATTCATGTGACCAGCCTGTCACTACCAGTCCTGAAAGAACACAACTGTTCTGAGTACTCTACTCATGTTTCAATCCAGTTTGATTGTTTATCAAATTATGTATTTTGTATATTTGAAATTTATTCAATCATTTTTTTCTGAGAAATGTGGAAAAAATCCTCTAACATTGCAACTATGTATTTAAAGTGTAAACTCCTTCTAAACTTGGATTTTTCAAATAAGTTTGAGATAAAACTTGGCTTAGGTTAAAAAGTATCTACATTTTCTTATAAATAACACCCATCAAAAACTTTAAATGCATGAAAAACACTCTTTTCAAGGCTGTATAACATAATATTGTAATTTATAGGCTTGCTTTTCACCAACTAGACATGAAGTGCCAGTGGCAACAAAAGTTCCTCCTTTTATCTCTCTTTCTGTTGTCAGAGTAAAAAATGGGAAGCAAAAACCTCAACACAAGGCAAATGCAGCATCAGACTTGTAACTACAGAATACAATGTACAGTCTTGAGGGCACACATTTTAGAATATAAAATAGAATATATCCAATCATTATTCAATAATTAAAAGTAAAAAACTGTAAAAGCTTATAAAGTAAAAATGTTTCAATGCAGTAATTCCATAAAGTCGCATTATTATTAATTTAGCTTCACTAGCAAAAATACTTACTGTTCAGGCAATCAGTGCATAAAAGTATTTATCCACTTGCTCATATTACTAACTCTGATAAAAAAAACTATTCCATCATGACAATCACAAATACTGAAGAGTTTGAAAACCTCTTTTCTTTTAGAGCTACTATTCTTTTTTCTGAATTATTCATGTTTTAGGCTTTTGTGATACAAATTATATAAGGTTGAATGTAACTCTGATTTTAAAACCAGCACTCTATAGCAATCATATTTTTCAATAAAAAATATTTTTGCCTGAAATAATTAAATTTAGTGTGTTTTCAAACTTTTTTGATTAGTCATGCCATTCTTCATTTATTCAGCAAACTAAAATTCTATTAGATGCAGAAAGAATAAAAAAAATACCATTACAAACTGTTGTGGAAAGGAATTTGCTCAAATATTTTTGTGTTTGCTTAGTTTGTTACACTTAAATGTTTTAGCCAATCAAAAAATGTAATCAGGAAAAAAATGGTAAGTAAATAGTTAGGTCAATTTTTAAATTAAGAATATTATTTTTTTTAAATAAGGGGAAAACAGCTATGCATAGCAGCTTAAAAAGTAGCTAGTAGTTGGCAACAAAATTTAAAATCAGACATTTGCAATAACTCATAATGAGCCGTTTACATTGAGGATTTACAAACCACTCTTTTTGGCAGGAATGTTTTATTTGAACACATAAAATAAATTTGGAATTTGTTCTTTTTTATTTTTTTGGTCTGATCATAAGGTACTTTGCAGCATATTATTGGTGTGATTTGGATCACTGCCATGCTGCATAGTCTTGGAAGTCTTTCCTGGGGGCCATTTTACCCAGTTTCTTTTCCCATAGTTGATCACTGATCTTAGTTGAGACAAGTGAGGCCTGCAGCGCTTTAGATGGGAGTCTGTATTCTAGAAATTCTTTTTTTTATCTGAAACATGTAAGTGTAACAAAACAGCAAAATCTGAAAAAAAATTTGTCAAGGATAAAAAGATTTTTTTCCAACACTGTTTGTTCAAAGTTTCTTAAATTAGGTATAAAGAATTGCCACTGGAAGGAAGCCTTTTTGGCTTCCATAGGAGTTGTGAAATGAAACCAAACATACACAACCTATGGCTCCCACTCTTTGAGCCTTCCACAATAGCTCTTAATAATTCGGCTAAAAATTTGCAGAACCAACAAATTTTCAAATTTAGATATATATTTTATGGAGTCAACATTCCATAGAAGAAAACATATCTATCCTCTTTTTTGAAAATGGTTTACATTTTTCTTTATTTTAAGATCTAAACATAGTAGTAAAATGTTGGTTCTTTAAAAATGACCACAATCAAAAATTGCATGACAATTTATCAAAAAAGTTGTCTCTCAAAATGTTAAACGACATTGTGGCTGTCAAGGAGTTTCATTTATCTAGACTAAGGACAAAAATGTCTCTTTGTTTTGTGAAGGTTGTGGACCCCTGGCTTAGACATTTATACAGTTAAATTACTTTTCCTGTAGTAATGATAGCAATAATAAGGTTATACTCACAATTCAAATAAAAATTGCATCCTTTGAGTTTTTACCTTGAGATAATCTGAATTGCAAATTATCTCAAGGTACAGCAGGGTTAATTGTCCTTCATGATACGTTCACGCATTCAAGTTGATGTTCTTCAATAAAATGTAAAGTGTGGCATTCTAAAGTTTGCCTGCTAGCCTGAAACCTAACAACTGCAGAGACCACTGGAGTAAACATGAGTCAATGTCATGTTACATTTTCATCAAAAAAGTATTCACTTGGAAAAATGGTAAACTGTGTCTAGAGGGGGATGCTCCTGGTCAGCAACAAGGTTAAGTTATGGGGTTGTATTCAGGTTCAGAATGTCTCATAAAAAGGCAAGACAGCCGCCACCATCATCAGTCAGGCTTTGTTTGTGCAGCATCGTTTCATGTGGCTCAGTCAGGTTTACACTTGTAATGACTTTATCATAGCCTTGTTCTGTTTCTCCTTTTCTCTCTGAAAACAACAACAAATGCTGAGTGATTCCATTACTAAAGGATCAGATTCAGAAATGAAGCAATCTCGCAGGATCAGAAAAGGTTATTTAAAAAAGAGAAAAAGGTTGCATACACGTACACAAAGAAACCAACATATGATATTAATAAAAAAATATAAAAAAATAAACTCAAGCTCATTTCAAAAACATCATTTTAAAATTCTGCTCACTTCTTGTCACTGAAATAGCATTGACTTATAACAACAATAGATTATTAGTCATTTTATTAGCTACCACTGTTGTATTTTGAGGGCCACTACCTACTACAAACGCATTTAGGATTACTACATAATAAGTGATTGAGACACAGCAGCATAGAAGCACCAGCTGTGCATCATGCCAGACGCCAGGGAAAACATAGAGAGGGCGGCTGGTGGACAGGTGGGAAATGTCAGCATCTGAAAAAGAGACATAAACAAACACACAAAGGGAAGCTGGGGATGAGGCTGACACAGGAGCAGCTGTGACAAACACAACATTTGTAACTGTATGGACGAAACAAAAGGGCTTAGAGACGTAATGAGTTTGGCAAGGCTCTGTCTACTGTTTGAGGGTTGTTCAAATCATGTTTTGCAATTTTGATAAAGTACATTTACTTTATGTTGGTGTGACATATATCCTTAATTCAGTTCTTTAAAAATGTGTTTTAATTGCATTTCTTTTGAATACAGTGTAAATATGATTTAATATTTGTGTATTTAGGCAGCTCTTCAAATTACAGTAACTTAAAAAATTATTCAAACCTCAACTCTTAATTGAATATTTGTCTACTTTTGAAATGCTATGTCGTAGAAAGCTAGAATTGTGCATCCTGAGCCATGGCTTCAACAGACCAGGTAAGATCTGACTCTATGGATGATGTGCTTGCTTGGGTGCAATTAGTGTGCATAGCTGTATCAAATCCCAATAGAATACACTGAAGTTAGTACAGTATTTGTAATACAAGGTCTAAATACTTTCACAAGGCTTTGTGGACACACATATGTTTAATATCCAAGCCTGGTAACACTACAATCAATCTACAGCTAATGAGCATAGCATTATTTGTACTACAGAACATTAGTTTCTTCTTTGAGACATAAAACAACTAATACATCTGACAGAAGGGCTTAAGCTCATCCCCCTTTAGCATGAGTTCTGAAATCAGTTTTTATTTGTAGAGCTATTTCCATAAGGTCAGTTGTGACACAAATGTCCCTAGCAGAGTCTAAAAACAAAGAAACATTTTGTCCAAATTAGTAGTCACACCAGAAACTCAAAAGCTGACATGTTGTAATATCATGGAAAATGTAGAACTAAGGGAAATTTATTGGAATTGGAATTGTACTGACAAAACATTTGATGCAGAAAGATATACAAATTGTGATAACATTTAAAATATTAATGATTTCATACTGTGATAAGATCTTGACTGAAGAGAATAATTTCCATAGCACTATTATCTCATCTAGTAGAGTCAAACAAAAATAAAACAGATCTTTTCAATACTGAGATATTAGTAAATACAAAACAGACTTACTGAATTCTATAATTATTGAATTACTAAAGGCCAGTCCTAAAACATGTGTTTCGCTTTGCTTTTAAATAGAAGCTATGCATTGCACATGTCAATAAAGAACATAACCCCCTGTGTAGTTAGGGACCTAAATATTTGATCAAGGTATTAAAGATACAATTTAAAAGGAACTCTTTGAAACACTTTGCCATTAAAAGCAAACCTTCACAGCTGGGGATTTACTGGCGAATCTATACTCCATGCTGATTTGTTGTCTCGGCTAGTTAGGGTGTTGTTTCTCAGCAAGCACATTGCTGCATGTGTTGCAGCCTCTGAAAAGCTTGAAGGAGAGTTGTTTCTTTTCAAAATAGTAGCTCAACTCGGTCGTCGTGTTGGCCCAGCTCCCTGATAGCTCCCTCAGGCAAAGATTTTAGCACTTAACACTTGTCTGTGCTACAGGTTATTTCTGAATCGGTTCCCTTGTCACTCAAATGCCAGGAGTTAAGTGTAATTGCTGCTGTTGTGTCCTCAGGGCACTAGTGATCCCCACGCTGCGAATGCCGTGTGCCCCTTCGGAGGGCAGCCTTTCATTTACGATACAACAGAGAGGCGGAAGCTGTGGGAGCATATTTATGTAGGGCAAAACATGCTGCAAGTGTGAGAAACAACAACAAACACTGAGAAATTAGAAAGCTTTGTTTTCACAATTTTGTACCCAGGCAGCATGGCTTTGGTTAGTCGTTAGGATAGTTTTTGTTTCCATAGTTCCTTAGATCTATAGTTCTGCAGTAAAAACTCACAAGCGCATAAGACATATTGTAGAGTATGCTTTTTTCATGGCTGGGAATAGATCCAAGCAAATGCAATATTTACTTGTGTTTTTCTAATATGTGCAGAGACTTACAGCATAGCCCTGTTTTAAGATGTTTTTCAGCTCTTATAAAATATACAATTGAGGATGTACATCCACAGTGGAGACAAAAGGCTTGGAGTGCTGGAGACGTTTGTAACATACTTTAACGTATTCTAAAGGGACTTTTAAGCCTTTTATTAGTTTGTTCACTGAGAAAAATGGATAAAGGTGTGATAAAAAGAATGGTAATCTGTAGAAGAGGAATTGGCTTCTTAAATTTATGATCTCTGAAAATGAGGCCGACATCTTCCCACTGTTCAATTAGTTGTGGATTTCCCCCTTGTGCAGTCAACTGAGACAATATCTCTTGTCAGCTGATATAATCTTTTTAAAAATATATATTGATGTGCAACGGATGACATACTTTCTTCAAGTTATTATTATACTATGTAGTCTGCAGGACCCAAATGCAATCTGGCAAAAAGAAAATCTGTTTCTAGAAGCAAATAGACCTTGATTGCTTGAAATAAGATTCAAACCAGAAGGGAAGAAATGGCAGAAGGCAAGAAATAACCAAGGAAGCCAGAGAATCTGACAATGGGCAATGAACCGAAAGACACAAATCAGTTTATACAGGAGGAGGTTATTACAAAATGTTAGACAATCTTAGATGTGTGGATCAACAAATAGAGAACCGAGATAAAATGAATGCTGGACAAAACACATGCGTATATAGAGATTTATTTTTTTTCATTGATGCAGTCCAAAGCTTCTAAGTAATTTCTGGCTACCCTTACAAATGTTTAAATTATTAAGACAAAGATTATCTGGTGATTGTCCCAAACATGATTCAGCACCACACTATGTCTATGTTTACTTATATGATATATAAATATCAGGTTAGTTACTATTAATGTTAAGGACATATTTCTGGAAGAAAAGTGTTTTAATGTTTTTTGGACATCACCAAGATGGTGTTGGGCTAAATCTAGAGATAAACCAATCAAAAATACGTTGTACTGACATGA
Source organism: Brachyrhaphis terrabensis (assembly GCA_903067065.1). NCBI lineage: Eukaryota > Metazoa > Chordata > Actinopteri > Cyprinodontiformes > Poeciliidae > Brachyrhaphis > Brachyrhaphis terrabensis. The sequence goes on from CAEGAG010192394.1 coordinate 45,836, forward strand.
GCATCTAGTTCCAAAGCCTAATTAGCTTGAAAACATGGTCTTATCCCATTTACTCACATTTACAAAAACATATGTACGCTAACTTACAATTTTACTGTTTCAGACAGCATGGGTGCATTTTAAAATTAGGCTTACTGCACTGTAGAGTTGTATATTTTCATGTTAAAAGTTAATGGCTGGTAGAGTTTATCAATACGCCAATAAAAACGTTCTCACATTGATTTTTAAATTTCAGAGAAAAATTGCCCTGTTCTTCTCTATAGATCTTTTTAATACTTGCTCTCTGCAATTTTTCTGCATATATTGCCCTGCTTTTATCCCAGAGTGTCTTCCACTGTGATGGCATTGATCCACCCAGACATATTTACATTAATTTCAAACATAAATAAAATCAATGTAAGAAGATCTTTTACATTTTTGAAAAGTAAAATACAAAGAAGCTTTCTGAAGTTCCTAATCCAGTACAACTGATAAGATTGCAGGCGATTTTGAACACGAGAGGTGAACGGAATAAATGTAAACAATTTCTGCTGTCTGTGTTTGAATGGATTCTGAATCTGACATCATTTATTAACAGTTTTTTTTTTTTTTCAAACAAGCTCAATGATTACTTTGTCAAAAAGTCTTCTGCATAATTTAAAAGGCTATTTATGGTGGCATATGTTGTTTACATAGTGGATCCATGTTGTAGCTATTTAATCTGCAGGGGCAAAACAGTCCTGCAAATATTATTAATTCTTAATATCTGGATCTTGAGATCTGGGGCGCCTTCCATTTAAGTTCTTGATTTAATGCCTCATATTCATTTTACGTTTGTCAAGAAAGACACTGAACATTTAATAATACCTCATTCTGATGATACAAAATTTGCTCAGCATTTTATTTTTGATCAATTTAATCAAGGACAGAACTCATGCTGAGAAGTATGCAGATACATTGTCAAATTAAAAATTAAATTCTAAACAATAGTCCTGTGTGACATACTGAAGGCATTTTAATGAATAAAGTCAAAAATGCATTAAATGTGCTGTAATTTTAAAAAGGTACCACTAATACCGAGTCAACTGTCGATGGTGGTGCAAGGTTGTTTTGCTGAATAAATTTTTTTAGAACTTCAATTTTATAAATTTTTAACAGAACAATTATACAGCCATACATCAGAAATAATTGACATAAGTGCTGATAGTGTGACGTAATTCCATAAATTCCATAAATTAGACATCTCAGCATGACATTTTACAATATCAGCATCACCATACAATCCTAAAATAAGGATCCACTTTGGGTGGCAGTGTTAGGCACCATAAACAAAAACCCTAACTTGTTAGACTTGTTTACATAAATAAAGCTTCTGCTGGACTTCAACGTAGGCTGAAAGTAGATTTTTGAAGTCTGAATAAATATGTTATTTTTTTCATGTGGTACAAATCCCTTACTTTTTCAACCCAGGTGTTGTAGGAGGGTGGCTCTAAAGCTGAGTTAGTTTTTGATTCTGCTCTTCAATGCTCAAACAAGAACAAGTGCATCACCTTGAGAGAAGACACATATAAAGGGATGCTTGTTTGTGAATTCCTGCACAAATAATAAAATGTTTGCATCAGAGTAGTGGGTCATTGCACTCCAACCTTATTTGATAAAGCTACGCTAAGTCTGAATTGTATGGTCTGTACAGCTGACACAGTTATAGCTGAAATCAGATGTTTATATACAAAAAAAGATATTTATTCTATAGATCATTCATGCATCGTTTTAAGTTTTCTGCCACAAGCTTCTCCCAATATTAAAACATTCTGAAAATATTTTCTAGAAATTTGAGCATTTCTTTTCATTTCACAAATAGAAATAATAGTAGTAACAATAACTGCCCTTAAACAGGAAAAGCTTTTCCTGAATAAATGTCAGACAATGGGGGAGAAATTTTGTCTTTTTTTAATAGTGCATCTAAATAACTGGTTTCAGCAATATTTATTTTTCCAGATTTTTGACAAAATAGTATAATATATAGGCCTAATATTAGCAAACATTACATACAAATACCTAAATATAAAGACTTTTTACACTTTAATCCCTTCTGATCAAGTACATTTTGCAGAAATTTCAATGAGGACATCCGTGGTAAATCATGTCGTCAGAAGTAACCCTGTAATGTAATACACAGTATGCATTATCATATCATGTTAGATATTCAAGATGCACTATGACAAAGATTTTAATCCTAATCCTGTTTGCAAGCATCACCCTAAGCATGACACAGATTCCATTGCATTGTGGTTTTGGCACAACTAAAAATTAGATAAGCAATGCCTCATTGACTTTGCAGAGCAAACAGCATGACAGCACTGTAAACATGCTCAGCCCTTTGAGTTTTGCATTGTGTGGAAGGTTTTTCTTTTATTTCTTGACTTGTGCTGTAGATTTAGAGTTCTGTCTCTCTGTCCTGACATCACAGAGCACTGCCCTGGTGAAATAAGTAGGAATGAAAATATATCTCTAAGCTCAAGAAAGGAAAGTAAGAGATTAAAAAAAACTGCAAAAACAAATAAATGTGAGAATGACATGTAATGAAACAGGACAAAAAAATCGTTGACGTGAGTCAGTGCTTTATCTTTTACTGCAGTAAGTCACAGTCAGAGATTCACACTGAAGCCAAACACTGACTGTGGCTCACAGTGTTTTTACTAAGACCCCTTTATGTGAATCTGCTAAACTAATTGGATCCAGTCTATAAGTGGATCGCCTGTGACAAACCCTGAGTGAGTCTGTGATAATAGAAGGAGCTACATACAATGTTGTGAATATTTCAAACCCTCTGGGAATCCAATTTTTCTGCTTGTGCAATTCAGTTCAAGAGCTGCCTGTAAATGTGATCATCATTCTAAAAAACAAATCAGTCCGACCCATAAGCCCTAAAGGGAACAGTGAATGGCTTGGAGAATGTATGATGAAATGGTACAATCAAGACAGAAGCAGAGGAGGAAGAGGTAAGGCATGGCATTGCTCCATTTAGTTTGATTCCAGTGAATGTTAGTAAGGTGAGAAAGTGTTTCAGATGTAGTTTGGTGTGTGTTTTGATTTGGGAAAAACAAAGACTCTGCAAATAGGGATGGGCAGAAAAGCAAAGACAGTTTACCTAAAAATATAAAGCTGTCAATAGTTGACTGAGGAACTGGGCTTCACACACAAAGATACAGAGGCACTGCTCCATGTTATAAAGGAACAAGATAATATTAGATGAGCCCCCACCCATGGTATTGTACTACTAGTACAAAAAAAAGTCATACATACAACTAGAAGACACGATTTAAAATGCATTTTTTCTGATTCTTTCTTCTTCCACATTCTCTCTTAATTTCCTCTTTTCTTTTCCCCCTACTGCATCTTCCATGCTTTGACATCTTTAGTTTACTGATCTACTCAAGATCCATGTCACTGATGTGAGCCAGGCCAAGTGTGTAGGACCAGATGTTTCCCTGGTCCTAAACGCTTGAATTAAATGGCTAAACT
>CAEGAG010192426.1:0-14025 GCA_903067065.1 Brachyrhaphis terrabensis
CTGTCGGCCTTATGTCACGTCAGGACAGCCAAGTCAGATTGTGCGTAGGCTGTGGTGTTGAGTCTGTGTCACACAGTGTTCCCATCTCGGCACATTAGAGCCAAACCTCTGAATATGCAGCAAACAGAGGCACATCAAAGAGAATGGAGGCTCACAGGGCGCACATAAAAACACCTTCACAACAACACCAGCTCTGTGTCATTTTCCAGCACTAACCATAAATTGGATGCTGTACTTTTCTCATGCGGTTCAGGTTTAGTTCATACTATTTTTTTAAATGATAGTTTCAGTAGTATTTCACAACAGTGGTAATTTGTATTTATTTATGTTTCTTCTATATCCATGTATGTAATGTGCCTTACAAAAGTATTTATACCCATAGAAGCATTTCACATTTTGTCATGTTACAACCACAACTCTTAATGCATTTTATATGAACACAAAGTAGAGCATAATTATGAAGAAAAAGATAGAAACACCAAAATATGAAAAAGATGTCATGTGTATATACAGCTTACTGCATTCAGTTCCCTTGAGTCAAGACTTTGTCGAATCACCTTACCTTGCAATTAAAGGATTAACACTATTAACTATCAACTCTTTGGTGGTATGTACCTACAAGCTTTGCACATTCCGAGACTGAAGCTATTCATTCTTCTTTGCAAAATAGCTCAACGACACTTGAACATCTGGTCCAGTTTCACATCATTTTGACAGACAAGGTTATTAAAATAAAATATGACTCAGATATTCCAGAACTGTAATACTATATTTTTTTTATGAGAATGTTGCAAGAAGTGTAATATAAAGTGTCATAAAGTCTGTTTTCTTGTCTGTTTTCTTGTTATAGTAAAAAGAAACATGAAAATGTTTAGTTTCAGCTGTTTACAATTTTCTATGACTGTATTTTTGTTTTGCCTTGTTGTTGAAATGTGCTACACAAATAAACTTAATAAAAATTAATTTAACACATTCATCACTATTTAAAATTTATTAATAATGTATTATTGTAAATGTAATTTAAAATACAAGTATGTATTACAATATAATCAATCATGAGTAATAATTTTACATGTATTAAGAGATTCAAACAATTTATTGTGCATAGGCCTTCAGGTTCATTTTAATAGTTATTCATTAACATGATAAACTGTTAATGTAATCTAAAGGCTTTAAGATATTTTCAAGAGTAAATTATGTGAAAGGTCAGATGTTGATGTATTAGTGAAAGGACAACACAGAAAAAAATATATTCATGCTTTGCTTTTAATCACTTGATAAAAAAGTATTTCAGATTTATTTTTAAACACAATATACAATATCATACCTTACATTGTGTGAAACATTTATCAACCCACCAACAATGGGTGGACTTCAACAGATGGACAGTAAAAAATAAAAGAACCCATCTCTCATGCAGATAGTGCTAAATCTGGCTAACCATTTGGACACAACTAGGACCAAAAAAGCTTGAACATAGATAACATTAATACTGACAAATTTGTCTGTCAAACCTGCTAACACGTTTGGTCAGAAGAGTTCACACATTAGCACAGTCAGTTACATAAGATCAGGATTTGTTGTCAACTCAGAACAATCAGTGCTGGGCATATTGTAGCATACTACTGATAATGTCCCCTACTTTAGGTGAAGTGCATTGAGTGGAGAAAGAAACGATCACTTTGTGTTTGTCAGTCAAACATCTGCCTGGTTTATTTAAGCTGTCAAATCTGACAAAATTAAGCTATGTGTGTACTCTGGAACTTAGCAATACCTATGCTTCAGTATTCTTTAGCTAACTTGTATGTATCCTATCTTCAAGCCTATAAAGTTTAAAATGTCCTCCATGTGGCCCTTTGGTTATCAAATTGCTGATGTCAAATAAAAGCCTTGCAACCCAAGATAATTAATTAGAAACAGGCTTTGATTTAAAGCAACATAAAATATAGGAATCTCTGTTGAATTTATTATATTTATTAAATTCAAGAACAGTTTTGGTTTATGTTTGTGCATCATTAGTATTTTTTTTTTATTATTATGTAAAACAAATGTAGCCTTTATGTAACAAAAAAAATTGTTTCAAGGGTTTTATATGACAACAACAAGCCTCTTTAGCTGCTGCTCTGCTGGGCACTCGAAACTTTGTGCTAATATATTCTTAGATATATTTATATATAGATATATTTATATAAAAACAATATACATTTATATATATATAAAAAAAGACTCCACTCCAGAGTCTTCTACACATTAGACACCACCACTTCCAGGTAATGCAAGTGCATATAAATTAAAATAGATTTTACACTAAACCAGTATTTCTTATTTACAAGCTTAAAGTAGAGAATAAATACACACTGTTATAAACAGCAAAAAGGACCAACTTGAGCTCATAGCGACAAACAGCAAATTTATGGAGTGACATGGGGATGGTAAGGCCTGATCCAAGCACACACAGACAACACACTCCCATATAAAACATACATACCACACACAAATGATTGCCACTTAATCATGCTTTGGGAAATTAAACTAAGTACCTTTGAGTATCAGTAAACCTATATCAAAGTTATGTAAGGATATTAATGCAGCTAGGACACCCATTATGATCAGATGTAGGAAGGTCTGCAAACCATTTTTAAGCTTTCAGGGCAATTTCTAGTTTCTTTACTGTTCCACAGCTTTGCTGCGTTGCGTGGAATTCAACTACCCTGCCGGGAAGCCAGCTGACGTCAATGAGTAGATTTTTATCACGAGGAAGGAATACTTGTCCTGACTTTTCAGGGTCATTGTGCCAGAGCCTGGAGGATGTGTAAACCATGTGAATTCTGTCCATCAGCATGTTTTAGACAGGCTACTGTAATTGCAGCTTTAATCATCTGGCCTGGTCCTGATTGCAGGAAACGCAGGGGAGCGTTACATCAGACAGATCTGGGTTCTGAACCTCTTTCGGCTAACACGATTATTAGGACTGGAGCATACCTAGGAGCTAAAAATAGATTCACCACTGTTGTGCATTTTGTCCTTGGCTGACTTATTTTCCTATTTTACCATTGATCTAAGCAGTTGGATGTCAGGAGACATTTGTTTCATCATTGATTGCATATCTGCTCTTAAAATGTCACAAAAGATCAAACTAGACCAAAATATTTTCTTAAATTATATAGAAATTGAAAGAATACCTAAAAATTTGAAGCTATGGGAAGAAAGAAACAGAAGGAAAGCTCAATGGTTTGCAGCGCACCAAAAACAAAAGGTGTAGGATGGAAAGAGATGTGTTAATGTGTAATATTGACATTCATTGACTGATACAAAAAGCAACTTATCAAATTTGTAACATGAGCCATATCTGAACATATGTTTAGACTGTCTGTGCTCAGAAAGAAATCATATTGAGTGATTCTGGTGTACATTTTCCCATTAACTGTAGATGAGTCTAAGAACTGTTTGTCAACATTTGCTTTGATTTGTCTATTGCCCAGTATGTGGAAGACTTTGCTCTTTACCATACAAAAACAGTTTTTTTTTCTCTTTTTTGTCATAAAGGAAATAAAAGCATTTCACAAACACTAGTGTGTTCAATAAATAAAAAACTATTATAAAGACGGTTGTAAAAAAGGCACACAAAAAGTCTTTTGACAAATGGTACAGAAATAAGTAAACACTTCCTCTTGCTATACAAATGTGTCTCCATCAGTAGATCTTACTCTATGCTACTTCAAGATCTTATATCTGTAGAAAAAAAAAAACATCTTAAGGTACAAAACTTCTCTCAGTAGTGTCATTGTCCATATAATGCCAGTCCAGAAAAGAAAATAAGCCAATTTCTAAACTGGCTGAAATCCTTCAAGTTCCTCTCTCGTCCATCGAGACTAAAATGTTCGCAGCAAATAATCCCTGAGAACTCTGAAGCCACCTCTATGAAACTGTCCATCTGTGTCTGGCTTCAAACACCCAAGTGCAAGTTGCCCCTGTGCGGGCCTAAACTAAGCCTTTGCTTCTGTGGGCTTATTAAAAAGCACAGCTGCAAGAGGGTATTCCCCCTCTTTTCAAAAAACTTTCAAACCACCATGAGAGCCTGTTGCTGGAAGCCCTATGTGTCTGTGGGTGAGGCTTCATGCGTCACAATCTCTATTGCCGTCATTGGCTCAATCATGCCGTCTTCTTCCTCTGCCTGACTGTCCAAATAGTCTGGAGGAGGCGAGCGCGAATTTACAAGACTATCCTCCACCTCTATTTCTTCCTCTTCTCCCCCATCACAGTCTTTTTCCATCCCGTCCATGTCTTCCTCCTCCAATGTCAAGTCAAATTGAAATTTCTCCCCTCCTCCTTGTCCTCCTGTGCCTCCACTGTGTCCATGTGTGCCCTGGTCGTAAAAGGGCGGTGAGGGACTTTGGGGAATCATGCTCTGGTACCAGTTTCTGTTGTCCTCTAAGGTGTCCAGAATGTCCTGAGCGTCAGGGTGAACCAAATCGGCCCAGGTCTCCCACAGGGGGTGCACAATGTAGTCAATAAAACCCACCTAATAGGAAAAAAAAATTGTGTTAGGGTGTTTCTTTTCCCTCTAGATTCACAATATGTTTGTAGCTGTATGATTTCCTATTTTTCAAAGCATACCTGGCTCTTTTCCACGGAGGCTGTGTGCTTATCACACATGGGGCTGATCTCCATCCCCCTCTCCCTTTCTCTGTCTCCCTGGTGGAAGAACTCCTCCATTATCCGATCAGTCCACTGACGGTAGAGCTCCAACGACTTTGTGGGGTTGCTCAGATCGGCACAGTGTACCATGTTTCGCAGCACCTAGAAATAAACACATAAAATGTTGGAACGTAAGTCATAGTTGGGAGACCTTTCAAGTTGTCTGTATGATCTGGAGCTATGCATTTCTTTAAAAAACTTTTATTTTGAATGTACCTGTATCCTGTCTGTGTAATTGTCTAGCAGCAGCACTCCAGAGCTGGTCACTTTCTTGGTTTCGACCATAGTCTTCAGATCAGCCAACAGACTCATGTGTTTGGACATGTCAGTAGCCAAAACCTGCAAAACACAAGATAAAGATGGTTAGCTTGGCAATAACAATGTAATGGACCAATCAGCTTTGTCATCTTATACCTGCCTACATCAACAGTCAAGTAAAAATATCTTACCATGTCAATGACCATTTTGCGGAGGGACTGTCTCTGCTTCTTTGTGAGGTTCTGGAAGATGTCACAGTTGTCTTCCTGTAGAAGCTTGAAGCCCACAGCCAAATGATGGTTCTCCAGCACAGACTCATCGTTGTACATCAGGGCCAACTCAGAGTCTGCATATTCAATGCAAAAATGTGGTTGTTTATTGAGTAAACTTTGCTTCAATCTATCTATTATCAAGTCAGAGAAACCGTAATGTTTGTGCATTATTTTGAACTTACTGGTATTGATTAGGAATTGGTTTGATACTCCAGGATGATCGACATCATGAATTGCTGCAGCAAAGATGGCCGCTAGGATCTCAAGATCTGTGAAGACCGCCTAGTCCAGACAAGAAAGCAGAATTTAAGTATTTCTTAAAGCAACTTGGCTAAGAGGCAAACAGCAGGCATTCAGCTATAAGTTTGCTATGTGTTGCCTCATCTGTGCTGAGTGTGCTATATGCATGGTAGGGAGCACAGTGGACGTAATAATTTGCAAAACCAGGTCATTCAGACCTGACTCCATTACACCAACTTCTACAAGCACAGGAGAGTTGTCTAAAATGCATGCATGAAAAACTGAAAATGAGGCCAATTTCAAACAGAATACATAGCTTTTACAGAAAGACTTACATCCAGGGCGGGAGTAGAGAGAAGGATGTGCGTTGACTGGGCTACGTCAGCAGCATGCAAACTGTTATGGTAAGCCACATCCGCATGATAATGATCCTCTAGTGTCATCATGTAGGCCACAAACGTATCAGCTGGAATCTTGAACGTCTTTAGCAGATCTCGCTCCTGAAAAAGCAGCAAATTATGGATTAAATAAAGCAACATTACCAATAAGATAGATTTATTCTTCATTAAATGGTGTCAATAAAGGAAGAGTGTCCTTACCTGGAATATGGCGTACATGATGCAGGTCAGAGGTCGGTTGTTGGAGTATTCTGAAACCGTGAAGATGTTTAGACCCCATTTGTTCAGGTCATCCAGCTCCTTGGACAGCTGCTCCTCTTTATCGGTCTTGACGCCAAAACGCGATATGCTGCTGTTGGAGAGTGACGATCCGTGGGAAACCTTCTTAACCCCGCTGATCTGCGTCATCAGCTGCTGTTTCTGCTGTTTCTTCTTCTCTCGCGTTTTGGATGTCGGCGAAGGGATCTCCACCTCATTCTGTTTATCTGTGGGAGGAAACAGAGAAAAGGACGACTTTTGTTAATTGGAGACTCGTTGTGCAGTGTGAGGTTCCAGATGGCCTGCATAGGCTGCTCAGCAAAAGACAAAAAAAAAAAAAAACTAAAAATCCAGATGCACAGCCGACACTTGCAGCTTGTTCATTCATCAGGTTCCTCAACTCTTTCTTCATTCATGCCCCTCTTTGTCCACCTGCAGTTTGTCTGACCTTACAGTATTTAACCACCCAACCCAGGACTCAGCACAGTAAGCAGCACATAACGCATTGTAAAACAACCATTTCAACATTCTTCCTGTAGCATGCCAGGTTTATTTTATTCAACTGCAGTAGGTCTAGAGATGCACCAGTCAGGTTTTCCCTTTTTTCTTTTGACGTTCTTTGATAAAGGTATGAATTGAAGATGGAACCACAAATCCTTAACCTCTGTCTGATTTTTATTTAGCTTAAAACAAAGTGCATCAAAGTAAATGTCATAAGCTGATGTTTTTAATGACAAATTTGCTGTAGTTGTTTTAATTGACACAATTAACAGAAAAAGAAACTGGTACATCTCAATTTTGGTTCCTAATAAAATGAACAAATGGTGCAAATAATAACTATTAAAGGCACCGAAGTGCTTGATTATTTTCCAAACACTGAAAATATCCAATACATGCTTTTTGAGCTGTGTTCACCACAGTCACAGAGGAATTGATAGAAATCCTGCTAGGACTTGCCATCGGCATTCGTTTAAGCCGTGGACTCGTCTTTCAAGCCTCAATTCAGCTCATTGCTGGCCTATCGGCCTTCCCCTGTGGAGGATTATTCAATTACCAGCTGTAATTTAAATAAGCACTCTCCCTCTTATCCACTGCGGTCTCTGACTTTCTCTGCGTCTTTCCCTTTCTCTCAGTTCTTCTCTGGTAATTTAGAATCGCGATTAAATGCTCTCTGACGTGCTGTGTGGGAAAATGAAGAGAAGGGCAATATCATACTGTAATTTATTGCAACTTGCGATCATCATCATTGATGCACGACCCATATAAGCATTAGGTGTGAAGTAGATTTTATTCATGCCTGTTATTCATTTCTGCTTCATATTGTATTCACATGGGTGAGTGTTCTCCTATTGCTTTGTTGTTCTGTTCAATTAAATGTCAAAATTTGGTTCAAAATGGGTCCACAAAGGATGCACTCAGTCTAGTTTCTCTATTTTTGCCACGATATAGGAAAAAATACAGTGTAGATTCTGTGAAAGAGGTAGTGAGCATGTGTTTTATTAATATTCAAAAAAGTGCATCAAAGTCCGTGCAGTCGATCGATGTGTTTTAAGACTGAAAGTGATGCGTGGTTTGTAAGTTTTGATGGATTCAATAAAAGGTATAAATTATTTTTAATTCTACGGAAGTAAAAATTTAATTCCTTTTCCGTGAAGAGAAGAGGTTAAATAGTTGTTTCCTTTTTTCCTAATCTTGGCGTGTTCTGCTGCTGGCCCGTCAAAGGGAATTAGCCTGAGTGGGCAGCAAGATACGGGGGGCAACAAAGGGCACACGTGAATAGTGTGCATGTTGCCTGCCAGAAGTCTTCCATGGATTTGTGCCAGAAATGAATGAAGATGTTAACTGATCCAGAGAATTGCGCTTAGCTTCATATCACTGTTTTTATAAACAAAGAAAGCAGATGGGCAGCAATAAACTGAAAGGATTTACGGTGGCTCTTTAAAGGAATCATGGAGCACAAATCACACTGGATAAAAATCTAATTTCCCTGTTTCCGCATCTAGGCTTTTAAAAAAAATGACAGAAAGCAAACATCGGTGCACAGCTGACGTGACGTTAGTGTTCATGGATGGACGGATTAAAAGGTCCAGCTGGTCAGCTGAGGACACATCAGGCCAGCTGTGCCACTTTAGTCATTAATGTGGGCACATCCCTTCTATTTTTCTACCTTCTGCCATGTACTTCGGTCAAAGCGGTCACCTTCTCCCTTGTAGGTCAGCGGGTGGGTAAAGGGACAACAAAGTGTCCCCAGTGACAGAGAAGCATCAAGATCTGAATGAGTCACCCAGTCTGCTGAGCTTATCTCACTGCTAGTGAAGGGGGTTCCTCTGTAGATCCTTTTTCTGTCTGCTCTCAGCTCCCTCCCTCACTTGTTTGTCTGGAGTCCTCCATTTTCCTCACATATTACAGAACCTTTAAATCATTTACTTAGTCTTGAACCTTATATCTTACTCTAGTTGTTTTCATTTATGCAGAATAAACTATTATGGAATGTTTTCCTTTGCATTTGGTTGATTCTGCTGCAGTCTCAAAAACACAAAAATGTGCAATTTATGCAGCAACAAACTCATATTTTTCTCCCAGTTTGCCTCTTTTAGATAGTAACAAACCAGTATATAGCTTCTTTTTGCCCAAATACCTTAAAAAATATACACATTCATTTTAACTAGTTCTCTAAGTATTGGAGGAAAGGTTGATGGCGCAGTATTTTTTACTGGTACGCCCCCACAGTGAAGCCAGTCAGAACAACTTGCACAGCTCATCATGTAGGAAACAAAATGAAGCCTCCACAAATGTTCAAATGAAAATGTGTTAAAATGAAACACTTAATACTTGCAGATTTGTCACATTTAATTGTAATTACACAACTCACAATAAATGCCTTTAATAAAAACTATTTGTGTGACTTTTGGATACAGATTATTCTTGTGATTTTTACTTCATTTTTACCTAGGAAGGTGTTGGAGATGAATTCGGAAACCTGATTCCCAGACCGACTCATCTCGGATAGGTGCGTCAGCTCCCGATTCAACATTCTCTTAAACTGCAGGAGAAAAGGGGAGGGGAGAGGAGGAGAGAGAAAAATGTCGTCACTTTCCAAATTGGGGGAAACCTGGCAAAAAATTATATTACAAGATGTCTTGAAAATCCAACAGCCCCACGTTTAATTTAATCAGGTCAAGAATGCCATTCAGTTACAGCCTACAATCAGTGGGGAACACTGTGTATTTTCCCCTTCATTTACACAAGAATTAATTATGATACAACCATTATTTGAGTAACCAGCAGGGGACCAGAAGCTTTTAATACCCCTTTTAAAGTCTCCACAGGAAACAATTTCAAGTTTTATTAAACACATTCACATTTAACAGGAATCTATCCGGCCAGTCGACTGCGTCAGTGTGGAGGAATTTTAATGCAGGCAAGAGGAAATTCTGCACAGTTGTCCCTGATGTCCTTTTTCACATTTTCTCCATACATTTGGAACCATTAAGAGACCGAGAAAATATGTGCAGCTGATGGTACATGGAGCCCCAGGCACTGCAGCAGCAGATGTTTATGACAGGTTGATACATGCGCGTGCACACACACACACACACACACACTACATACAAACAGAGATACAGCTCTGCATAGGGCTCAAGATGGAGCCCGAGCCTCAAAACACCATTCTGTCTGAGCCCCATCTACCCAAAAAGATGGAAATGTCATCAGATCTGCCACCATACATTAAAAATGAACTCCACAAATGAACCTGATGAGAAAATTTTTTCAGTAAGCACAAATAACTAATATGATAACTAAGGAGCAAAGAGAGCTAGGACAATATGAGTGCGGTATCCCAGCGTGATACGTAGTTAAACACCACACACCTTGATGTAACCCCAAGACACCGACAGCAGGTAGTTGGCTTCAGGCATTTTGGACCCCGTTGTTTGGTTCCTACACAAAGCCAGAACTGTAATCCAATGGGGGGAAAATTTTTTACTGAAGTCAAGCAGAATTTTTTTGGCACCAAAAAAACCCCCCAAAAACAATCCTCTATCTTCTCCTCTTCTCGACAGCAAAGAGAGCAGCTTTATGATGGCTCACTCGCCCTCTCAGCAGAAAAGCGCCAGTTCCAAGTCTCCATGCTTGCAGACGGAGGAAATAGATTGAGAAGATGTTTGGAAAATCAGCAAGAAGATCCAGCTGTACTGGGTTGAAGCGGCAGCAGCAGCTGCTGGAGCAGTGAGCTGGGGACTCTCGGCGTACTGATGAATAATGGAGAGGAAGCAGGGAGGGGAGGAAGGGAAAAACACAGCGATGGAGAGAGGAGGAGGAGGGAGAGAGGCAGCGATGTTCATATGACTGGAGGGGGGGTTCCTCCGCTGGATTTGTCTCGCCTCGCTGCTCTCCCTTTAGCTCTCTCTCCCCCTCCTTTCCCAGCTTCTCTATCTTTCTGTGTTTTTTTTCTCCCCTTTTCCTTCTCTTTTTTCCCCTCTAACTATCTGCCAGCCATAGCAACACTCTTCTCAGAGTATATGATTTGACAGAAATAGGAAGAGGGGGAGCCCTAATTACAGCTTACATGAAATTTTGAAGCTGATATGAGTTCCAAGTTTTTCCCCCAAAAATAATTTACATACTTTTCAATTTTCAGCCTTTCTAATCCCCTCTTTAAAGCCACTTATATCAAGTCATCCAGTGAAGGAGATTGTAATTAGGAAGTAAAAACAAACCCTCCTCCTTTACAGTGAAACAATGAGCCACGTTTTGAGGAATGTGAGCCTGTGTGAACTGTATTTTTAATCGCCATTATCTCCACTATCGCCCGCTCCTCTTCACCTCCCCTCTTCTCGAGTCCTCTGTTGTCTCCTGACAACCGAGTGTGGCGGCCATTGTATAGACCTCATAAGCCTGTTCATTATCTGCATCCCATAATAATATTGGATGCCAACAGGGTGTCTGTGGACGGCTATTTTTAACAAGCGGAGTGGGAAAGCTGGTCGGAGGAGGTGAGAAAATAAAAAAAAAAGAAGAAAAAGAGCAGAGAGATGGCAGATAATTGCATCCGTCCCCAGTTTGGGGGACATCAGCCCACGGCTTATGTGTTTGGCTGTGAGAGGAGTGTGTGTGTTCTCAGCATAAGAGAACAAGTACATCAATGCTTTTTTTACTCATTTAACAGAAAGAAAATGAGGGGGGGAAATGCAGGAGAGGCTTTCCCTTTTTCTTCATGCGGTGAAGCTGCTGAGCTGTCACGAGGACACACCACACACATCGCATCCAGTGTGCCCCATTCCCTCCCTCCGCCTCATCAATCCCTGGCTCTTTACCACTTATGTGTCAATTTTCCGGCAGTGATCAATCTCTCTGCCCGCCTTCCTGAAAGAATCAATGAGCTGTCCTTGGTGCAGGTGCTGCAATGTACAAGGCTGGGGCCACCTGACTGGAATCCACTCTTACATCAGTACCAGCGCTCCATTTCAAGGTGTGAATTAGCTTTATTGTCAATTTCTGTCAAGACTGTTATTTGTGGAGCCCTAGAGAGGAAGGCTGCGGCGGTTTGCTAAAGAGAAAAAGATGGCGTTTGTCACGTCACAACCAATCAATTGGAAACTGTAAACAGAGATCCGTAGGAGCCTTTAGGTCCAACGTTGTTTGTTCAAACTGGGGAGCATGAGTGGGAGATCAAAGCTTTTCTGAGAGGATTCCAGATTATCCTCCCACTGAGGGAAAGGACCAGAAGAGAGGAGGTAGTTGCAAGGAAAAGAAAAAAAAAAACAGGAGGCAGCCCTTTATATAATAGCTCACTACATAATGTATAAGAAAACCAGAAATAACAGCGAGGGTTGTCTCTCTACAATGTGTCAGAGAACTGGGCTTTGCCGGAGGCTGCAAACTTGCATTAGTAGGCACAAATGCACAAAACCTACCAGAGTTGCTGTTATGCACTCAAATACAGTCGATGCTTACATGTAACGTGCAGATTTTACAGACGTACTCTAGAATTAATTAAGAATAGCATCAGAATGGTAATTTCTTTTAGTATTACTTAATAAAATTAAACTCATTACGTAGATAGATTAGACACAAAGTGAAATGCCAGCATATTAGTGGAAGGTTAAGTGGAAGAAAAAAGTAAGGATGTGGGGTTTTTACTCGTGGTGAACATGGAACACAGCTTTGACGGGATTGGAAGCTCTCTGGGTGAAATTTCCGTCACAGTTCAACACGTCCTTTTATGACTGAGTTTAATATCCATGCATTTTAATCCCATGTTCCTCCCTGGTTTTTGTCCTTACCTACAGTGGCTGGGTTGATTCAGCAGAGAGATGCCGTGACAGAGGCAGGGAAGGTGAATGAAGCCTGAGGCATTTTAGTTTGGCCAGAACGGGAGGGATGGGTAAGGGGGGGACACATAACGCTGAGCTCCTACATTTAGATGTGATTTCATCGGACAGCTCGCTGTGCAGGGCAGCCAGGCAGGCCTGCGCGGGGTCTCTCCTGACACGAGGCTGAGAGGATCCACTCTGCTTGCACTATAGCAGGATGTTAGGGAAGGCCTGATGTGAGATTCTGAATCTCTGGGCACTCTGCCACGTTCTCTGGCGTCTCATTGAAAAGACTTTCCGAATGATATTAAGGGAAATTTTGCCACTTTTTAAATTGCTAAATGGACCAATCTGTCCTAAACCATCACAATATTTCCTGTTTTGTTTAGCTATTTATTCCACTATTTGGTGGAATTATTGATTACTTCTGACCTCATTACTATCTCAAGTAATAATGAAAAATAAACAATGAAATCTAGAATAAATTGTGTATTCAGAGTCATTCTTTGTACATTGTTTCCTTGTATCCTTTCCACCAGGTTGAAGTTGTACCCAACAGCCACTAGTGGGTGCCCTACACTACACTCATGCTGCAGAGAGACCTTCATTGAAAGTTTTGTAGAACTTGCAAATAACTTACTCAATAATCTTAATAAGAATCACATGCTGAAAGGTTTTTAGAATTGAAAACTTTAAAATTTGTTTTCACTTCACCTGAAATAAATGTTTCCCATGAATATTTACCATCCTTTCCCCTATAGTGCTTTTCCATGTTCTTGTTTGCCAAATTTTGCAAGGCTTTGATCTTATTTCCACTTTGCTTGGCTATATGACGCAATCTGGCAAAACTGGCACCAAAGCCACTCAAAGTGACATAATTCTGTAAAGATCAGGGGAAGAGTCTTGCGTATTTGTTGTGCGTAAATTCGCTGGAGGTGCAAAAGAAATACTACCTCTCACTTCCTCTGACTCACAAAGCCATGCTATAGAGACTTAAAGACTCATAGTGTATTCATACATATTCTACCCCAGATTATGCAGTACAAAGCATAAAAAAACCAAGAGAGTTGCAAAATTGAACACGTTTTCACAAGTTCCTGAAAACAGCTTTCAGGCTGGGTGCAACATTTCGCTCAACCTGCAATATCTCACATATTAAATGCAAAACTCAAGATGTTTCTCCAATTAATTTATTTTCAAAGAAAAAAAGTATTGAACACTGCAAAATTATCCACAGCAATTCTTCCTTCTAACCCAATATGACCCCTAGATGAGTTTTTTGCCAACACACAAACTCGCTCTCTGTTGGGTTCGTTAAAATGTTTGGATATTTCATTTTAAATTTGCTTGAGTTAAATATAATTAATCTTATTAAGTATTTTCCGTATTAACTTGAACCCTTCTGACAACACAAAACCACGGCAAACAACAGAAACAAGCTCACAGTCTGTCTTCTATTCCATGTGCTGTTTTTTTCATCAAACTGCTCAATTTATTTCAGTATTGCCACTTTACAGATCATCTGTGAAACAACAAAAAAGACAAAGTCTAGTTTTAAAAGCAACCTCAACTTTGGTTTCTTTC
>CAEGAG010192507.1:0-25099 GCA_903067065.1 Brachyrhaphis terrabensis
CACTGAGGGGTTCTGGTCAGGTCACGAAACTGGTAAACGGACCTGGGTGGTGCAAAAAGGGGAAAGTTCCAAAAAATTCAGTATTTTTTATATTGTCATTTCCTGCTAAATATAATTGTTAATTATAGAATATGAGTATGGTGAACCAGATCTAAAACTCACAAGCTTTACTCCTCTCATCTCCTCTCGATCGCTGCCCTAACGCTCTCTGACTCTGGTCGCTATGGTAACGTTTACATATCCCTTCAAAATAAGATACGCCACAAAAACGAACATCTTACTTTTGTGAAAATTTTAACTCACGATAACGACTAATGGAGCCCTGAGCTCGTTTCTCTGCAACGAGACGGTTCATCTGGGAGTGATGAGACAATGACACCAGAAGTGTTGCTTATGCACAGGATGCTACTTAGTCTCTACGTGGTGACGCAGTTTGAAGCTTTATTGCCTCATTAACCATATCATGGTCACCATATCATGCAGAGTAGCTTGAAATGTGGGAATCACCTACCGGGATAAATCCATCCTCCTCTCTTCTCTGGGCCTTTTCACCTCTGAAAAGAAACTTTTCAAAGACATCTGATCTGTTTCTGACTCATTTTGCTGCTTGTGGTTCAATATTGGCGCGCAAGACCTAACCCAGAGAATGCGGTTAAAGGATTTTCAAAATAAAAGATCCTCAAGACTCAAATAATGCATAAAACGGAAATATTTAATTATTTCTTGCGCGGCCCGGTATCAATTGGTCCACGGACCGGTACCGGGCCGCGGCCCGGGGGTTGGGGACCGCTGCTCTACAGCATACTAAAGAGTTTCTATATTTTTTTCCTCATTAATCGACTCAGCCAACATCAAATAAGCATCATAGATTTTGAAAGTGTTTGGCGAATCCAATTTTCTCCTGTATTAATCCTTTACTGGAAGTTTAAAATCTGTTTTGTAACTTCTTTATGATTTATATGGTTTTAAAGTATAAAGTAAATAATTATTAGGCCCTACATGCATTTATAAAACGACTTAAAGAATCATTATTGTTAACCTGCTTTCCCCCATAACGGAGGTAACCCCTCTTGTTCTCCATTGATTTCTTTTTAGTAAATGAAGGCTGTATATTATGTGCTTATGTTCATACATGTACTCAATTTTAAGACCTAACGAACAAAATCTTTTGTCTTGATATATAAAACTGTAGAACAAAAAGAGGATTACACATTTTACATGTACTTATTGCTTGAAAATCAATCCAATAGTGGTGGATGAAAAATGTAAGTACTTGGATTCAACTCTACCGAGTGTGACTGTTGGGCTGCGTTCAAAACAAATACCATCTGCTATAAGGGGAAAAAAAAAAAAGACCAGGAAAACCTGACCACACTCCCACGCTGCTGTTTTTGCAACACGTTAACATGAAAGATTTTGCTCATTAGCAACTCATTTGCTTATCTTAAGGAGTCCAATGCCCACTCTTATTGAACACCATCAGTCAGCTGGCTGAAAGTGCATTTTTCCTCATACAAAAAAAAGCATGTTTAATGTGAAAACAACCTAATGTTGATTTGTGTGCATATTCATTGAAGGTAAAGTAAAAGCCCCCAGGAATCTCATATTAGGACATCCTTAGGTGCATTTAAAGATGAAGAATCATTGTGAAAATTGAAAACAAGGAGACCACAGAATGCCAAGATTGCTTTAGAAGATATATATATATATTTTTTTTCAGATTTGAATAGTAATGTCAAAAATACACACTATGATATACAGTTTGCACTACATCATCTTAGC
The DNA here is from genome assembly GCA_903067065.1 of Brachyrhaphis terrabensis. Taxonomy (NCBI): domain Eukaryota; kingdom Metazoa; phylum Chordata; class Actinopteri; order Cyprinodontiformes; family Poeciliidae; genus Brachyrhaphis; species Brachyrhaphis terrabensis. The sequence goes on from CAEGAG010192507.1 coordinate 1,783, forward strand.
ATGACAGACGTCACAAATAGTAACTGAAATATCAATTTAAATATTAAATAAACTGATGGTAAGTAAATTGAAAAGTGAACGTGTAAACACTAAACTAATGTTACTCATTCTATTGCAACAGTTCCAATAAAGTGGTTTTTGTAACAGTACAAAAGTATTAGAATATGACTATTTTCTGTTCCATTTCCAGTTATAACGAAGAACCAAAAGGGGAAAAAAAATCAAATAAAATAAAGTCCACAGTGCACAGTTTGATGTTCTGCTGCGATGTTTTCAGGTACATTATTGTGATTGCATGTTCCTTGATGGTCCAAGATTTGTGTTGCACCACAGCCTGGTTCACCTGCTTCCTCCTAAACAGCTCAGAAATCATAGGGTCACACATTAGAGATCATGTTCTGTAGAGCCAATCACATATGAAAAATAAGGAGAATCTTAGCAATAATGGGCTTTGTGTTGAATTGGAAGGAAATTAGAGACAATGTAAACAGAAAATGGAACTTATTCTGAGAGGAAAAACAACATTTTGATTTGTGCCAGCAGAGAAAACAAAAGACCTGAACTTCTTTGATCAAATTAAAGCCAGATACTAGAGGGGATGCATTAAATTCCAGGAAAAGAAGAAACAATATGATTCTAATATGGCAAAAAAAAAAAAAACAACAACACACATTTTGAACAGTATCATGAACACCTCCAATACCTAACTTTCTGACTAAATCCCTCTGTTCCAAGGATGTGCAATTCACAAAGAACAAGGTGTATCTATGACGAGTCTCTCAGGCTCCTTGTTGACCCCATTTTCGTTTTATTGGGAGATGAGCAGGATGGAACTGAAGTCTTTGGATACAGGTCAACGGCGTCTGTTGACTTCTGTCCTCGGACCTCATTTCTCTCACAAAAACAAAAAAAAGTCACACAACAGACTGATGGAGTGAGTTAGTCTAGTGCTGGCTTCGAGGTGTGGCTGAAGTTTCAGTAATGGACTGTCAGATGGAGGGAGGAAGCGTTGGGCTTCAGCAGCGAGGAGAAAATGAAGGATCTATGGGAGATTCTGTGAAGGACTGGAGCTCGTAGGCAGCACCGCTGTCCACCTCCATGGACTTTCTGGAGAACAACAGACGGATGTCTCTATGAAGGTAGAGCTTTCCTGACTTTGAGCTCTGGAACCTGGTGGTGATGAGAAAGGAGAAGATGAGCATAGAAGGAAAAACAGGGTTTCACAAACTCTAATTTAAGACTTTTAAAGACCGTTATAAATGAATTTTAAGACCTGTATCATGACAGAAATGTATAAAAGAAACAGCCATAGCCCCTGTAGTGCCAAGCTTTTTGCACTGAATGAATGTAGCATTGTGTGGGTTAGCAACAGATGTTATCCGATGATGAAAAGTCGTCCAAACTGGTGAAACATTGCACTTAAACTATGATACTTTTTTGAGCTAGCTAGATTTTTCTTAGCTAGCTGGCTAGCTAGCTAGTTTCTCTCCTCCCTCTGTTTTCACTGCAGGAACCAGAACCAATGCTATCTACTAATGAAGCTTCAAATATACATTTGCTAGCTAGCTATCTTTGCTAGCTAGCAAGGGTATATTAGCAACTAGTCACAAGTAGCCTCAACCGCTTTGAGTCAGAGAACCTACCGAAGAAGTGACTCAAACATTTACTTGACAGAAAAGGCCCACAAGAAAAATACCATACATAGAATACACAAGAATAGTCCTGCCAGCACAAAATGTAAGACCCGTGATTCACATATTTAAGGCCTACCTACCTTTAATAACAACAACAACGTAAGAAATTTCAAGGCCTTAATACATACATTAATTTAAGACTTTTCGAGTATGCTTGGACACCCTGAAAAAAACTAAACAAAACAAGAAAGCTGAGTAACCAGTCCCAGACAGAAGCAGCTATGTCACCTCAGATGGATCAGGTAGCGCAGCGTGCGGCCTTGGCCCGGAATGAGGGGCTTCCTGTTGGTCTGATTGTTGGCATCGCGGCGAACGGGAACAGAAAAGGTTCTCTGGCGTAGGAAGGTCTGGTGTCCAGCTGGCATGGCTCTTAGGTCGTACATCACAACAAACATCTTCACCACTGTCTTGTTAGGGTTGAATAAGGTCTGAGGGATGGAACCAGACAGAACAGCACAGTTTAAACAGACCTTCCAGGATCTCATGAAGATTAACTGTTAATGTAAACAATAGCAGGCGACACCATAGAGATAGAAGAATAGACGCTGAATCCATATTGATCATCAAATGTTGCCGTCACATTGACATTTTGTTGAGACATTTGCGAAAAAGCTCAACAAAATTAGTTTTTGTTGAGGGTATTTGTTTAAGCCCTGTGATCAGATACCAAAAATAAGCATATATATATATATATTAAATACAGCCTTGCATAATAATAAAAAACTGAATTATTCACCCTTTAATAATCTTTTGACAATACAAAATAGTGGAAATTTTACATCACACACTAAATTAAAGTAGTTCAGCATATTTTCAGTCAGTAGCAAATTAAGGTAAATTTACACTCATTTCCTTCTGGCTGTTTTGTCTCACTTTGACTTGCAGATTTTGTTGACTTTCTCAGTGATGATTGTTTCTAATACTACAACACTGCTGAATACAAAAATGATTTATTGAAATGAATGCTACAAACTTCCATATTTCTTTTATTTGAAATTTTAAGTGCAAATACATACTTCTGTTGTATAAAATGATTTTGCCACTTGCCACATGTTGGCTATATGTGCAGATGCATTGGATTTACTGAGCAGTGAGGGTAACCTGGCTTACACTTTTCTCTGTCAGTGGACGACTCAATGTGCTCATCTTTCTTCTGTAACTAGAGTGTACAGAAGATATTTTAAATATAGAAATCTAGGAGCCAAATGGGAATTAAAATCCAAGGCCTCTGCAGTGCTTTCGAACCAGGATCTTATAAGATGAAGTTTCCCATCTGGCCACTAGGTGACTCCAACTTCTGCTTAGCGGCTTGGCTTAATCTGCTCTTTGTTCATACTGCAATGGAAATACTGCATTGACATAAATATTCTTGACATTTCTAAAACTGTGAAAAAGAAATTCCTAACCACTTGAATGGTTCCTGATGCAGGTACACGGTAGCCCCTTTTTCCCAGGGACTCCAGGTTAATCACACCCTGTGAGAGAACATAACGACAATCACGGTGTCACCAGCAGCCATCCCAAAGGAGCTCACACACGCACCCCCCCCACGCACGCACACACACACTAAGGACAGTTTCATCTTCAGGCTCAGCCATGCAGGGTTTAATAAGAAAAAGAAATTAAAAAAAGGAATTTGGTTCAGAAAGAAATCTAGCTCACCATGTATGGGGAGGGAGCGTTGTCATCGGAGACGCTGTAGAATGACACATCTACTGGCAGGGTCAGGTGACTTGGGCAGAAAGAGCCGCTGGCTCCCACCTCCGCTGTGAAACCTTCTACTGTCCCTAAAGGCTCAAGTCGATAGTTCAACACACACTCCTAGAGAACAGTTAGATATCAAACAATAAAGATTATCAGATATTTTTATTATTGAATCCCCCCAAAGGGGGGGAAAAATAAATAAATAAATCAACATTTGAGTCTAGAGATTGTTCAGCACGGAAAATTTTTTGGATTAGGGACGCAAACAATTAATCAAGTTATAATTAATTGTCGATTAATGGCTTATTAAATTAAAATGAGTTCTAAACAATTAACAATATGCAGCGACAACTTCTTTAACAAAATTATTGATTTGATTTGAAGGCGAGAATGTACCATAGGATGGTAGGGCCACTGTTCATAAAAAAAGAAAAAAAAGGAGGAAATTTACACCAAAAAATAAGAAAAAAATTAAGATATTTCTGAGGATACGGCAGAGCTTTGCTAGGAAATAATCTCATATATATTCTAGAAAAAACATAGAAATTTCTGAGTTTCAAGTTCCGGTTTATGAGTTTCAAAAATGTTGGACTTTCCAATCTCAGAAAATTTCCAGAAGAGGAAAATTTTTTAAAGTTTTTCTGTAGAAATTTTCTGAGATTAATATAAAAAAAAAAATAAATTTTTTTCTAGCAAGTTTTTGACATCCCAAATTCAGAAATGTCCATCTGTTCTAGAAAAATTGCTGAGTTTTTTTTGCAGAAATTCTCTTCTTTTTTTTTTAACATACATGCCCCCAACACACCATGTAAATGTGACATGATGTTATCATGTCACATGATAACATCATGTTATCATGATGTTATAAGAGTCACATGTCGCAGTTTTAAGAATTGGCTGCAAACATGGCATCATGCCTTTAACAGTACTTAAAGGCATGATGACTATAAGTACTGTTGATTTTGAGGGTAGTCTATGTCTAATATTTGAGAAAACCACAATTATAAGTTTATTCCGTCAATATTTAACACAGATGACACACAAAGAAAGATCAAATATCATGTGCTTCCTTTTTTAAATTCACAATAAGAAAATAAAATGTATGTTTTGGAAAGACAAAACTCAGGTTTTTAAAAAAGTGGGCAATAAATCGTTAATTAATCGTTAGCCGATTGTTAAGAACGATCAAGTATAGATTAACTCATTAATCGATAGCTTGCATCCTATTTTTGACAGAAGACGACTGATGATGTGTCCTACCTCAAAGTTTCCCAGCAGGCTTAGACTGGCAGGAGGAGCGCTGGCGCTGAACAGCTGATGTGACTCATCGGTGTTCTCATCTCTCTTTGGACACACCCTAAAGGGTTAAAACCACACATGCTCGATCAACTTGTTCTTGAAGTGCTGATGTAACGCAATCTCATTGTGCTCCAAGTGACAAAAGCCTCCTGGTATGTGCGTTAAACATCACCCGAGGCTCACCTATGCGTTTGCAAACAGCAGCGTTAGCCACCTGAACAACAAGGTCGACTTGTCCCACTCGGATCTTTAAATAGCGATGAATTTCTAAGCAGGTCATCAGACGCAAGCGTGATGGTTGGAGTGAACCTTCAGCCTGGATTTCTGAACTCCTCAAACATCTGCTTTCAAAAGAACACCGCTGAGCTCCCACCCACAGCTTCTGTGTGTAGGCTCAGGCATGAATCCATGTGTATATAAAGCCAACTTAGTTCTGACTGCCATTTAAAGATGAATGCGAGCTATTGTAGCTTGAGCCACAGCGCAGCAAAGGCAAATTAGCTTTCCCTTCCATCTATAGACACAGGAAAAACATCAAAACACAACAACGTCCGACCAATGAAAGTGTTGCCACTTTGGCTGGTTACAGACAGATAAGACTCTAATTTCAAGTATACACTGAAGTGGCAAGAATGAATTAATCTGGGACTTCAAACTCTTTTTGCTCTGGTGTGGCAGATGAATTATTAAAAACAAGAATTGGCTGCAAAGTTTGAATGATTTGTGGCCACACTCCAAAGCATCATACAACCAAACTAATATTTGCTTGATGGTTCCATATAAAGTTCCAGAGAAAACACAAGTGATATTTGGCAACTTTTCCCATTAGAAATAGCAGAACTGGTTTAATGAGGTTTCTAGCTCAAACCAAATCATTCCAGGAGTTCATCATCTGGCTTTATAGTTTCTAAAACCAGCTTGACTGCGAGTTTGTTTGGAATCACTGTTGAAACACCAAGTTGTGTCCCAAGTTTCAACCACATGGAATTGTGCTGAGAAAGGACTCAGCGAAATGGCTGCAAAGCGTATCACGATATAAGTGTTTCATATCAGTCATTATTGATAAAATAGTGATTAGTTTTTTGATTAGATATCTAAAATGCTGCCACACTGGTGACCTCTTCTGTTTTATAGAGTTTCCTCTCGAGGTGTTGTACTCCTGTTCTCCTTGCACTCCAGGTTGTTTGTAATTTGTTATGAGGCACGGTGATGAAACCTGAAACTGCTGCTGCGCAAGTTACTAAGGTTGTTGCTAGGTAACCAAATAATGAGCGAGTTAGTTGATGCCACCTAACTTGCTTAACTGGCCGTGAGAGGTTAAGTGATTAAAGCCTTTTTTCTGCCTAAATCTCCCATTATACTACGTGGTTCAATGAAGGTATTTTCTACTGATACTGATCACATGTCAGTCCCGATTTATTGTCAAGCCCTAATTTGAGATGAAATTAAGAATTAGGTTGGAATTGGTACCAGATGCAGCAAAATAGAGCATCAGCATGATGCGGCCACCACCATGCTTTACAGTACAGTGTTCTCAGGCTTTGAACACCTTCCAAACATATTATTAGTCTAACTAAAACTATCCATAACACTTTAAGACAGTTGAAATGCATCAGGAAAACAAATAATGATATACTTCAAGCACTGTCCTTTAATAAATAAAAGAGAGAAATAAAGAGTAAGCCAGACTTCCTTTGTTCCAAGTTCCAATATTTTGTACTCTGCATATACTGTATACTGCATCTCTTGAGAAGCTTTCAGTTATTAAAAGACGACTGTTGGTTCAACTAAAATGCATAATTTAATAGTAATAATAAAGTCTGTTATCTTAATTTATACAATTCAGTTCTTCCACTCACTCTCCTGTAGATCCCACAACACGGCCTAATAGAAGACGTCACTATGTTGTTCCATTTGGCAGCAAATTTCACATCTAACGTCCAGCTCTGAGAGCAATGTTTTAAGCATAAACCAGGGGAAAAAAACATAAACAGAGCTATTGTTGGAAAAAAAATCAAAATACAGTCGGTTTCAAATTCGACATGCAAAGAATAAGTAACTGTAGCCGGCAGGAAGCTGACAGACGAGGAAGGTATCAGCTGTTATTACACCCGCCCTGGATCAGTGACTTGAGCCTCATTCGACCTTGGCCTGGTGGACACACTGAGGTTTGCAACTACATTAAGAGAGATCCCAGGTGAGAAAATGTGTACCTTTTCCCAGAGGCCCAAGGCAAACCCTTACAGCCAGTCAGAGAGATGTCCAGGTCAAAGTAACCTGTTTGATTTTTCCTCTGAGGAACCTGCAGCAGACACACAGAACATGATTAAACCAGAGCAGCCCACGGTTCCTTCTTGATAGTTAAATATCGTATTTTCATTACAAGAAGAAAGCGAATGTGATCTACAGTGGAGGTGTGTTGAAAACAAGCAAAAGCAGTTAAAATTAAACTACTTGAATAATATTAACACATGACTAAGTGTGAATTGGGATGTGTGAATGTGCGTCCCTGAGTTCACAGAAGTGTGACTGGATTGGAGAGAAACTAAAAAAACAACAAAAAAACAACAACTACAAAATAAGAAAAGAAAAGCAACAATAATTCCTACGACTGCTAAAACAATTACTAGTGAAGTTATAATAATGGTATCCAGAACATTTATTTGTTAATTTTTTATACTGAGATATAGGAAAACATTAAGGAAAAACCCTAGAGATGGAAAATAGATTTAAAATGTGTCTTATGATGTCTAAATAAAAACAAAATTCTCAGAATAAAATTTGGTTATTTGGTTATTGAAATAAAAAATGCCTTTACCACACTACACTTCGATCTCATCGTATCGTTGGATTTACAATTCTTGTCACAATTGTGTATTTTTTCTTTTTCAAAAATAGCTATAAATAATAAACGATATAATTGCAGTCATATTTAAGAGTAGCTTCAAATTAAACAAATAATTTGATAATTTTGCTATTCTGCTCTTCATGGGGAGATAATTTGATATTAGCTGGTTATGATTTTTCATCTGTCTTATCTTGATCCACTTATTCATGTGTTTTTTTAACCAATGTCTAAACTTTCTACATTCTTCTGCAAAGCACTTTGAATTGCTTTGTACATGAAATGTGCTCTACAAATACATTTGCCCCGCCTGATTCCGTAGGCCAGTCATCCGCAACATTTACAATCCAAAGAGCCATTCTTGCCTACAGTCCAGTTAGACTTGAGCTTGTTTAGAGCTAATAGCGATACATGATTTGTTGGAAAAGAAAGAGAACTTATAATTTTGATCAATATCTACTACAGGAAATGTGATGACATTCTTAAAGAACAACCATTTCATTCAAATTTTTGGGTGTTAGCATGAAGGAAATAATAACACTTTTAATAAAAATATTTTCTCCAGAGGGCTGAATTAAGAAAAATGTTAATAAAAACACAGTTTCTAACCAAATAATAAAAAATAGATCTAAAAATATATTGCTGCTTTTTTTTGTGTCGTTCTGTTATGGAAATTTAACACAACTATTCCATGAGAAAAACTGAATTTGTCGTTATATCTATGTATAAAAATATTATTAGGTTCTTTATTTTTTTCCCAGTGTTGCTAAGAGCTAGTGTGAAAGGTCAATAGAGCCACTTGCGGCTATCGGCTCTGGTAGCCAGCCCACTCTTGGCTGCTTACAAAGACAAGCTGCTCATTAAAACTGAATAAAATGTGTGATGGAAAGATTTAGCAGTTTCAAAAATCCTAATTTTTAATTGCTTTGTCTGCCTTGCAATTAATAACTAACCCATGCTTAGCCTGTGCATTAACTCATGATAACTTGGTAGCCCAGCAGCAAACGAACAAACAAAACAAAAACAAAAAAAGAGAGAGGTTGCTAATACTTTAGTCGCTTAAAGACAAACATTCATTGCATTTTCATGGGTGGCTGTGCAGGGAGTCACGGTTTCTGCGGCTGATAAAAAGTGGCGACTATGTTGTTCTAACAAAAAGCAACCGCATGGACTCCCACGCTAACTGCTCTGCACGCCTGTGTGTGAATGGTCCGACGTTCACTGTACATGAGTGGGCAGTTGCGTGTTTTCTTACGGGGCTGGAGAGCAGAGGCAGGCCGGTGCAGGGGTGGAAGGCCTTCGTTGCCGTGGCGTCCAGAGAGTGGCGATTCTGTTTCTTCCAGCTGTTGCAGGGACGCAGTGGGGAGGGGCTGTGAGGACGCTGCAACACGGCAATGAAGAGAGGAGAGTGATGTAGAAAGTGATATATTTTGTAGCAGTAGCGAAAAAAAAGTGCTGATGCACAATTACGAGATACAAAAAACTAAAGAAACTAAGATTTTTTGGGTGTTCTTATTGAATTGATGAACATTTGTCATGGAAAAGTTGAAATATCAAAAACTATTACAGTTTTTAATAAGGTGATGGAATTACTACACAAATTGTATATTTTGTAAAACTCAGTGATGGATGTGTGGGGCAGTATTCATAAAATATATAGATTTGATTTTTCTATTACAGAAGAGTTATTGGAGTAATTATTGGAAGTTGACACAGATCACACAAACCCAATATTTACAGTTAAACTTATTGAGACTTCATGAATTGACATTAGTAAATATTAAAAAATTGATGTACATGAGTATTGTTGAGTATTGTGTATTTCAAATATGTCTGCAATAGTCTTGAGCTGAATAGTCAATTTTCATTTTGTGAATAGGGGCAAATTTTCAGAAAAAAAGTTTTCACTTCTTACTGCTCCTTTTCATGATTTCTTTAAGTGAACTATTTACATCTATTACTGAGTGAATCATTCTAGATATCTACAGTTCTATCGAACGATCCACCTACAATAAGGTGACCAATCTGGATCAGTTTAGGATGGCTACAGGATTATTTCATAAAAGGATTCTGTAGAGAATCACAAATATTAATGTATTGGGTATTAGGTTATAATACCAGTATTAGATTAGCCATGCTGTGGTCTTGTCTCTTGTCAGTCACATCATTTAAACACAATCTAAAGAAAAATTGGTTTCTGAATCGAAAATTGTTTCTGAATCAAATCTCGACCCTAAAAATTGGAATCGAATCTCTAGACATTGAAAATTTTGCATATATAAAAAGGAGCTGAGCCCAAATGATCTTACGAGGATTGAGGGTGATGGAGTCATTTCTGGACTGGAGGCGAACGAGTCACACTCAGAGGGCGCCTGGTTTTCGTCCCGCAGAGCGGACGCCTGAGCTGGCATGCCGTTCTGGTGCAGAGTCTGAGGCTTGCCGTCGTCATGGATTCTGTAACAGTTTGTGGCTGGGCTGACGCTGTGGTTGTTCCAACTGAACATCTGGGCGTTTCTTGGTTTGTTCTCCAGGACGGGAGAGGGAGGCGGGGTGTCATGGCTGCTGGGTGTCCTGACTGGGAGCCTCTCTTGCGGGGAAGCTCGTAAACGGCAGGGGACCCGGGTGTCGGCCTGGCCGTTGAGTGAGGTCTCTTCAAGTGTAAACTGAGCACCGTTTTGGGCCCGTGGAGAGCGGCGTTCGGCCCGCGGTCCGCCTCGGGGCTTGTCTGTGCAAACGGTCGAGTGCGAGGCGGCGTTGTGTGTGCCGTCTCTTTGAGGTTCATGGCTAGGTACATGGCCGTTGGCGCAGCCGTTGCTGGCTGGTGGGGGGTGCGAGTACGTGCGCACGGTGTGTGTGATTGTGGTCGTGTGCACGTGGTGGTGCAGCGGGCTGGTGCTGCGGCTGTGCCGGGGGGACGAAGGCGGGATGGCCAGCCTCTCCTGGATGAGCCTGGTGATGTCTTGCACCGCCTGTGCAATGAGCGAGCTGTCCCGATCGTTCTCCTTGTCTCTGTCCGTCACTTCTCCGTTCCACTCCTCCGCCTCAGTCATCCTCAGTTTCCTGCAGGCGGCGGGTTTCGGGGAGGAGTTCTCCCGCTTGATAGAGCGCGATGTCTCTGTCACAGGGGTGCTGAATGGCGCGGGCTTAGCGCGTCCCACCGACTCGTAAGGGCGCATCTCGGGTTCTTTGGTCTTACTGGCGGCTTTGTCATCGTGGTTGCCGCCCCACATGGCTTTGTGAGGGCTATCGGTGGCGAACAGGCCTGGGGGAAGTGGCGGTGTCGTCGGGTCGCAGAAGTTGAGCCTTTGTGCAATTCGAGCTATGACTTCTTGTCGCTCCTGCAGCAGGGAGCCAATGAGGGGATTGGTTTCGCTTCCGGAAGGCCTCGGAGAGGGGCACCGGGACGACTCGGCCATGGACAAGTTCTTGAAACTTCTCAGAGGCTCTGGGATGGGAGCCTTGGACTGGTCAGTGCTGCTGGTGCCACAGGTGTAGTCGTCCACCGGGGTGGGGTCGGACGAACCGTTGAGTGCCGTGTACAACCACTTTCCCGCTTTACCCGAGGGAAGCGGGGAGGGGGAGTTGGAGCGTGAAGGCGTGGGGGAGCGGGCGTTTCGGTAGAAGAGTGGCGAGCCCTGGCGCTGGGGGATGTTGACCTGCGGGAGCTCTCCATTGTGAAACGTGTGGTTCTCTCCGGGCTCCTGGCTCTTCTTGCTGTACGGATGTGACACGGCGGTGTGAGGAAGGCTGTTGATCGGGATGTTGTTGATGGGCAGATTAGGGATGGGTAGTCCGTTGAGTAGAAGGCTAGACGTGGAGTTGGAGCTCTTGCCGTACATGTTGGAGTTGGGATGGAGGCTGTCTTTGCCAGGCTCCTGGCTCTTCTTCAGAGTGGGCAGGCCACCGTGGCTGCCAAGGGTGGGGCTGAGGCTGGGGGTCTTGCTGTAGATGGGAGGCAGGCCGGTGTGGATGCTACAGGCCAGGGTGGGGTAGGTGGGCTGGCGGGGGAGCGACTGGACACGGACCTGCAGGGCGACGCTCTGGGAGACGTTGGGGACGGGGAATATGTGCTCGGATGGCGGCTGGGAAAACTGCCACACCAGATCTTCGTCAGCAGCACTGATCCTGTTGAACAGAGAGGATGAGAGTTAATGCTACAGAGAATTAGGAGATCATAGTTCATTCATCTCAGGAATTCAACTTCATGTCATATAGGTTCAGAACAGAGTTACACACATTTATTGCAATTCATTGTGAGGACTTTTTCTAGAAGCTCATGAGAACCCAAACTCTTAAAAATAATACATGTGCCAATACTTTTATTTAAGTAATTTTCCATATTCATGCTGAAATAAAACAAAACACCTTTGTTTTTTTCTTAATAAAAAAAACAAAACAGCTTTTTTCTTATCTTAAGCATCACTCAATTTTTTTGAGAAACTTAATGATGGGTCTTTATCAGCTGTAAAAAATGAAAATTAACATTTAATACTTAAAAATATATCACTAAGTGACGTATATATTCAATCTTTGAGCTATACTAGTTAAATAAATTATAATATTCTACTTCACTGAGAAGGACCTTATGTTGTAAATTTCTAAATTTAAAACTCATTTGCTTTAGCCTTAGCAGCGTGGTTTGACAGTGGGACTGAAAAGCCCAGTCCCACCAGTATCAGAGTGTCATGTCCGACCTGTACAGGATGTTCCTGGGGACGATGCCATGGGAGGCGCTGAGCCAGGCGCTGAGCTGGGAGAAGAAGACGTAGGATCGTACAGCCAACAGCAGAGTTTTCTCTTCAATGGAACGATCGCCGCTTCTATTAGGAAAAACACAGTTAAAAAGGGGGGTTGGAAGTGTGCCAGTGTGTCAGGTTAATGAGAAAATGGTCATGGGATGCGTGTCTTATAAATTTTTTTTCCCTTTAATATGAATGTCCCCCCGTTTGTGTGTAGGAAATTGGGCCAATCTGTGAAGGCCAATTATCCCACTTTGCAACTCCCACACGTGCCAAAAAAAAAAAAAAAAAAAAAAAATATTTCTTTTGAAGCTTTTTATGCTGAAGAATTAATCTCTAAAAAACTCAAAAAAGAAAAGAGTATTTAGTTTTCAGTCAAAAATGCTGAGGTGAACATTTTTTGTTTTTAGGGGCCATTATCTCCAACTCCAGACCAATAACAACTTTACAGCAACAACCTCTAACTGCAGTAGTAAGTGGCCTGCCATGCCACAAAATCTGCTCTCGAACACAACATAAAGGTTGTCGCGCTGCCTCTGAACTCCCCAGCTCCCAATCCAATCAAATATCCATGGGGTGCGCAGGAATAAGTCCCATCCATGCGGCACGAACGACCCAAAGGATGAGCTGCCGATTCCCCGGCGGCGGCAAACCAAATCCCACCCCTACGTCCTGCTTTAAAGGAATACAGATTCAGAGCTGGCTTCGATTATTTATAGTGCCCTGCAAAAGTTTTCATATCCCAGAGATCTTTTCACAGTTTGCTACATTATAACAAACCTCAATGTATTCCACTGAGAGTTTGTGTGATAGAAACAAAGTATGAAGTGTTATGTCTAGAAAGAAAATGCATAATAATACCACAAGGATTAGCATTTCAAAAGATGTAAAAAAAAATAAATAAATAAAAAAAAATCCATAAATATAAATAAAAGTGTCAATGACACTGCAGGCAAATTGTTGAGGACCCTTAAAAGATCAACTAAAAAGAATCAGTAGTCCTAATTCAGGATTTTAGTTTTCTAGACAAATTTAGCAAAAATAACTAAATTCCACTATGGAGCTTTGCTCCGCAAATAACAAAGAGGCAAAATAGACTAAGCAGGACCTAAAAACAGATCCCACCTGTAAAATTAACAAAACTCAACAAAACGAGCCCAACAACCTGGAGCCCCAGCAACTCTCTGCCGAATTTGGTAACTCCATATCAAGTTTTCATGGAGTTTAGGAATGTAATTGGCAGACTGGTCTAAAGACCAGCACTTTTATCACAGTTTCCCTGGTGGCTGAGAGAATGAATAGGCTAGAGGCTTGGAAATGTTGGTTAAATGATCACAGTTGCTTTTTGTTGTTTTTTTCTTTCCTAAAGCATTCTGGTGGTCCCATTTTGAAAAGGCATTGTGTACTATGATATATACATATATTAGATTTGCCACCATTATAAAATAAAACTTTGTAATTAAAGTTATACTGAGTGGTTAATAGGTTAAAAGTTGAAGAAACAGGAAAAGAAAACAAGGTGTTGATGCAGTTAGGAGATGCACAGTATATGGGACTTTTCTTGCATAGTTCATTAACTCATTCAACTTTGTGTGTGCGTGCGCTTCTGTGTGGCTTACTGTCTTGGAACAGCCTGTAGGGTCCACCTCTCCAACAGCAAAGCATCTTGTTTGATGACTGGGTCACTGATTGGGTCACTTGGGGGACACTCATCACCATAGCAACAGTCTGGCAACAGCATGACCTCGATCATGATAGGGATGTTGTTTCTCCAAAGCAGGATCACCTCCGAACGGGTTCGCCTGGCTTGTCGGCACTGGGGGACACACAGGCAGAGGAGGAAGGTTAGCGCTCATTAGTAAATGTCAAGTTTGGGGAGGGGGAGCAGAGCAGATGGGGCTTCTGGGAAATTCACTGATATCTGAAAGAAAGAGTTATGTTTAAAAAGAAGTTCCAGTTTTCCACTCAGTAATGCAACATAATGGCTATGATGGTTTGGTGGTGATACTGGATATTATTTTTTTTAGACTTTGCATGTAGGATAGCTTTTATCTAGATTTACTAAAACCATAGTTCACATTTACAGTTTTGTTACACATAAATATTATATGTTACAGACTTATCATACCAGAGTTCTCAGTCGTTCATATATTTGGGAGGCTTTTAATATGGAGCCCAGAAAAAAATGAAAACAGGAAAAAATTATTGATTTTAACAACATTTTTAAATGAATATGCATCACAACACCAGAGTTTTACACCCTAAGAAACATTCACATGAACAGAGTTAAACACTTACCTCTTGCCACAGAAAACACAACATTGTCAAAACAATGCAGAGAAAAATCCAGTCAGGTTATTCATCATTGGAAAAAAAGAAACAAACAAACAAAAAAAACCCTAGAAACTCTTTTATTTTATTTTTAACCATCAAAGTTAATATTGTCAACTTTTCCCTCTGCAACATTGTTTAGCTTATTTCTTCTTCTTGTAAAAAATAAATTTTTGCTTGTCCCATCAAAACATTTAACACTTTTCACTTAGTAGCTTCTTTTTTGTCTAGCCTGCACAAATATAAAAACCACTGGAGACTAATGTTTTTTTTAAAAAAAACATCTTGCAACAAAATAAACAGTTCAAGATTTTTTTAATTTAAGAAAGAGCAAAAGAAAAAAGGAAAGAAAGAATGAAGGGAAGACAAAGAGAGAAAGAGAAAAACAGATAAAAAGAAATACAGAAAGAAAGAAAAAATTAAGAAAAAAGAAACAAAATTGTGGTGCAACAGCAAAAGAAGGAAGGAAACAAGAAGAAAAGGAGGAAAAGTGTGGACAGAAGGAAAGATGCAAAAATGAAACAAAGTGCAGATACAAGAAAAAAATGAAGTAAATGACACATGGAACAAAGAAAAGAGGTAGTGACATAGGAAGGCAGGACAGAGGTAAAGAAGTGCACGAGAAAAACAAAAATAAAACAAATAAGGAAGTATAGTAGTAGAAGAGATTGGTATACATGGAATAGAGAACAAATTTTTAAAGAATACTGTTTCTCCATACTATCCAGATCCAGAAAATACTAAAAAAAAGTAGCGTGGGAAACCTTAATATATAAACAAACAGGAAGGCTTTTTCAAAGGTAGAATAACCAACCAAATGTGTGACTGGTGTATGCGTGCGTTTGTGTTTGCGTGTGTTGTATTGGCACCTGAGGCAGTTTGTCGCTGCATTCATGCTTGTGGAGAGGAGGCATGCCTGACTGAGCCGGGGGGCAGTGCAGCCCCTCAGTCCTGCCTTTCACCGAATACTCCGGTGTCCTTCCCTCTGTGATCAGCAAGGTCAGGAACACCAGGAACTCCTCGGCATCGTACTCGAAAAACTCCTCTGCCACATCTAAGACAGAAGAAGAACAAAAAAAGAGGCAGAAGGTAAGCATAATCACAAAAGAAGCAAACATTGAGCAGGAAAACAGCTGGAGGAAAGCAGATAACTGTTGGCCTATTCAGCGAGTGATTCTGGGGCATTCCAAAAAAAAAAAAAAAAAAAAAAAAATCCCTTAGCAATGACAGATAGCCACCCGTATTTTGGTTTTGCTCAGATGGATGGGGTCATTTGACTGAACGAATCCTGTTTGGGGAAGGGCGAGGGGAAAGGCAGAGCATGACACAACTTTTCCAGTTTGTTCACCGTAAAGGGAACATATTTAGAGGCTTTGTGTCAGCTGAGCCGTGGGGAGAAGACACACTTCAGCTCTTCTCTTACACAGAGAGGGAACAAAAGGCACAAGAACAAGCAGAACTGATAATGACTTCATTCATGCTCATCGGATGACATTCACAAACCACATATAAGCGGAGACAACAGGACAGAATAAAGGAGGGTGTGCTACACCTCCCTGCTGCTGTAACGTGGGTGGGACAGAATGAAGCTTTCTGTGGTGAAGAAGGTTCTGTTCCTCCGCAACATTGTTGGTCAGCAAACGTTTGCTTTCACAGACTGCAGATAGAGCAACTTTTTGCAGCCATGACTGTGTGCATTAAAAGTTAAACATGAGAAATCAAATGTTGGCTGGAATAGTTCGTACCATGACTGTTTCTGACAGGGACTGTTTGGTTGGAGAATTAAAAATAAAACAACAAAGATTCTTTTTCTAAGGAGTTGAAGAAGCATACCCTCAGCACCACCAGGCTAAAAACACTCTTCAGTGTAGATGCAAGTGAAGATTACCCAGAGTTAGCCATTTTCAGCATGAGTAAGGCATTTCAAAAAGGCGTTACAGTAGCTCAGAGATATTACTGAGCTACTGTAACGGAGCTCAACTAAAAAATGCATTTGAGCTATTTTTTTTTTTTTTTTTTACTCAAATGACAGCTAAAACTATGTCATCTAAGGAGGTCTGGCCAGAACATATTTACAGACAAAGAAAGTTTTTCATCTTAAATTCAAAATGTATATTTTTTTGCGTAATTTTGGCTTAGTTATTTCTGTTTGTTCTCTCAGAAAATGGCCTTTTCTTTTAGCCTGCAGAAAACAATTGATCAATGATTGATCAAAATTAAATGATGATTATTTCATTAATCGATTCATTGTGATTAATCCAATTGTCTCTGCCCTGCGTGAATGTTATTCCTTCTTAAAATTGGGTGCTCTTAGGCGAAACGCTTATAAAACCGAAGGTCAACTATCAGCGTTAACATCTGATCAGTTTATCTGTATACATATAATAAAACCCTGTTATGTCCATTATAATTGATGCATAGATCCCGGGTAAGTATTTTCAGACAATTATAGGGACTGCTTTTGCATGTCACTTCCTCATCTCCTCCAGAGGAAACTCCCTGAATCCCAGAGGAGGTCAGGTGATTCACAACAACACAGAAGAACAAAAAAAAAAAGAAGAAAATCACAGCTTTCTCTCTCTTGACAGCACACTGATGTGCAGAGGCTCCCTGCTCGTAACCTTGAAGCTTCTAAATATTTGATTCAGTGTCAACCTGAAGTAAAATGCAGATGGAAACTCTTTTTTTTTGATTAACATCCCATGTCCGCACACCCACAGAGGTGAAGAAGACACACACATACACACACTCCATAAGAGCTGGGCTTGCTAAACCAGAATCTCCCTCAGCTGGCTCTGCAGAAGTGTATGAGAGTATCGCTCTCAGCCAGCCAGTCACGCACATCCCTCCAAGGGAACTCCTCCTACATGGCTCTGGGCTGCTGCTGCATGTGAAGAGAGACGATCCGATGCAAAACTTGAAGGAAAGAGGGGATGGGGGAAGGAAGAGGACGGTGAAGGGGTCTGTTAGCCAGCTGCAGGCTAAATAAACCAGGAGGATAAGGAAAGAAAGAGAGAGAGGGGTTATATCCCGAGACAATACCCTTTTTCTTCATGGGTTGAAATCATAAAGGTCTGAACAAAAGAAGCCAGAAAACAGCAGCAGGAGTGCAGGATATATGACAACGGTCAACATTCAAGGGCACAGTATACATCAAATTTACACGCACACACTACATATGGTGTGCTCTAACAGCATTATAAACAACTACAGTTTCATGCCCTCATGTTAAGAGAAAAAGCTCCTGCTCCACAGATTCTGTTTAAAGGAAACATTGTGATGGAGGCTGGGTCAAAGGAACAGAAAGTTGGTGGAGTAAGTTAGTCTGAGGGTGTTTTGACACCAGATAGTCAGGTAGACTGGGGACCAAAATTGGAACAAAGTAACTGAAAAACCTCTTAACCTCCTCGCTTGTGGTGGCGCTGAACCAAGAACCACTGAAGGAAACGACACAAAAACCTCAGAAGAAGAAGAAGTGAGCACAACCTCCTTCATAAAATATAAACAAAGATGGAGTTGCATCAGTGATTTCTCTTTTGTCTTTGGCAAAAGAGCACAAGCCATTTAAGTTCTTGCCTTTGTTTTGGCTGTATTTGCCCAGCATGCTATAGTCCGTTTCTTGTTTTTGGAGCAGTCTCTGGTTCGTTTCGCATTCACATATGAGTTTGAACTGCGGCAAAGTTCATTTTAATCGAAAAGACACCTAGGTTTCTAGATGGGCCAGAGTTCAATTGTGTATTTACACCTCCAAAAACAAATCGGACTTTCTAGGCAAACAAACTAGAGTTTGATTAAAGCGGACTAAACAGGACTGGTGTGAATGCACTCTAAGAAGACTGGAAGAAGCTAAGGCTAACAGACAGCCTCTGAGGGCTGGTGGTATGCAAACCATATCCTCTAATGAAAACATACACAGAGCCTCAATTCACATGTCCACCCTGGGGGTTAGATTGCTTAGCAAGCAATACGTACATCTGCTATAGGTCACATAGCAAAAACACACACATGTACTGCCATCAACTGCCAGCACATCAGTGACAAATAATACCATCAAAGGAAAATAAATTAAGAAAAGAAACATACAATGAAACGCACACATGCAGTGGTGGACAAAGGCCTACTGATGCTGGTTTTACTTAAGGGGCCCGGGACGCTCAGATCAGAGCTGTCATTCATTAAGGCATTGTGCCTGTGCAGAGCATTCCTATGTGGCCTACATACTCCCAACACAAAAGGACTGTCTCAATAAGATTTAAAGGAGAGCATGATGCAGAACAGCACAACAAAGCCAAGATGGAGGAAATCTGCATTTCTGCTTTACCCACTACCAAGAAGTGCAATTTCTCTGCACTGTTGCATTGTTGAATAAAGATTAACACTTGTAATTTATGGCAGGCTTGACAGCAGGTTTGCTACTGCATGATTTAGTCCAAGTAATTAACCAGCTAATCACAGGTACACAACTCTGGTATTAATGCGTGTCATACATTTGGTAACAGGTCAGGTTAATACTCTGGTATCTCATTATTGGACCAGTTTTGATCTGCTACTTAGTACATCTGAGGGTTCTGAAGATCAGTCGGCTGAGCACACGTGCACGGTTGTCCATGCGCCTCCCTCTGCGTCCTTGAGCTAAAAGATCAGCACAGAGTCATGTGGGATGGAAAAAGGCCTCCAGGGCCAGAGCAGCGAGGTCAGCCTTGATAGCTAAACAAGCTCTTTCTTTAAAGTAAACACTCCGACATTCATGTTTACATAATTCTTCCCGCTAAGAACTATTAGATGGCAAATAAAAAAAAGTCTGACATGTTAGTGTTTTGGCTGTTAATGATATTCCCAGTCTTATATAATGCACTTGTGTTGATGTACGGTAAGATTGCAGTGTGACATTTGATACAGTGGGTCATAATGTGATTGTACAGAACATTTTTCAGAGGAAAGAACAGCTGTAGGTGTTTGTAAATCAGACAGATGGACAGATTCTAGTTTATTCATGTTAATAATGAATCTTCCTCAAAAACTGGTGTTGGTTATGGAGTTCCACAGAGTCCGATGCTTGGACCACTTCTGTTTCCATATTTCCAGTGTGACAGTGACAGGCTACATCAATAAAATACTATATAAGCAGATCTTAAAATGTATAAAAGTTTTCCTACCCCTGAATATGGACAAGATAGGAACTACTGTCTTTGGTTCTGAACACCATCTATTCAATTGGTCAGACGGGAAAAACCTTGAGTTATTTCTGAATAGTTCCAGGACATCTTTGAACTCTTACAAAGAATTTTCAAAGATTGTTTTGTGTCATTAATACAATATTTCCAAAATTAGGAACATCATGTACAAATCATGTTCTTGTAAGTTTTGAAGTTCCAAATGACCAAGCGCCGTCTTGTTATGACAAACTAATATGCCACTAACAAAGAGCTTAGAAACAGCATCTTCCGAGAGTATATGAAGTCTAATGTATACCTTTAGGTTCGCTGCTAATGGCCAACACTGTTGCTGGCTGTTCCGAGGTCCTTTTCTTCAGATTCTCGTTTCATTCCTTTACTTACAGTTAAGTATCATGCCTTTCATTTTCTTTTGGTAAGTACTCATTTCCAACACCATCAGTGTTTGTGTCATTTCCTGTTCTCTCAGACTCCTCTAGATCCAATTTCCTGGTTTCCCTCTATAAACATTTAATTTACTGGCCTGAATTTTACTTGTCTGAACATAGTTTTAATTGAGTTTGAATTAAGACCGTTTATTTTTACTTAAAATGCACAGTGGTGATATTTGTTGTGCTCTGACATTGTAGGAATAAAGTCAAGTGAACTAAACTGTGTGCTGCACACATACTTGTGACGAGATCCTTGAATACGCCAGTGATTACGTTTCACTGAATGCATGTAGCTGGGATATGTTTTTACACTTAATATCAGGCAGTGCTGTTGCTTTAACAGAGAGACAGATGGGAAGACAGAAGGAGGTGATCAAGTCACACACATTCAGATATGATGACCCATTAATCCCCACACTGTGGCCACACAATCACTGCCTGTTTCTCCTCTTTCTATGGCAAAGGCTTGCTGTATTCTCCACACATACAAATGTTCTCATACACACTCTGGCAGCTAATTTGAATGCAGTATAAGTATCCATATGGCTACCACTCCCATCTCCCTTTGTCCTATGTTCAGCCAGCACAAAGTGCTCTTAGTTATTTGAACAGCATTATGTTTTAATAATGATTGCTATCAATATTCAACAATGATCCTTGCTTTAATGAAAAATCTGTATTAATCAGTTTTGATAATGAATGTCAGAATGACAAACACTACATAGACCTACAAATGGTTTGCTTCATCCCTATGACTGGCCTAAAAATATTAAGCCCTCAGATGAGAAACAAATAGGTCAAACATCACATTTTTGATGAGACCAGACAACAGATGAATTTACAAACTGTTAGAAATCATCTAAAATCATGATCTCAAACACTACAACTTGTTTGAGATCATCGTCCCATCTGTGTTCAAATTTCAACCATCTAACCCAAACACTTCCCTCTGACGAAAGAACAAATTGTTCAGGATGTTCATAATCTAGAAACCACCAAGGCTTTAAGTCTATCATGAACTGGGACATGCAGGAACACCAGGAGAATGCGTTTTAATATTACTGTGGAGTACAATGGTCTAATGTTACTGAAGAAATGGTTTCTGGTCAGACAAGAAGAAGTGATCACAATGACTAAATAAGCTCAGAGGAGTCAAATGCTTCATATTGAAAGTGGCTTATCTGCCAGCAAGCTAATACAAGTAAATGGACCAAACTTTGCAAAGTGCCGTTCTGCAAAGTGTTTTAAACTAATGAATATCACTGACACAATCACTCACAGACTATTACATATAAGAATGGAAAAAACCCAAAAAACTAAGGACGTTTCAAACTTTTTGATGTGATTATTTAATTGTTTTGGAGCACAATTACATTTGATACAGCTGATTCTGATAAATCGTTTTTTTTGATGAACACACACGCGTGCGAGCACGCACACATGCACACACACACCCCTACAATGATGTATTCATGAACATATTAACACAATTCCATAATTCAATTTCAATTTACTATTTCAAGATATGAATAAAAAACGTAACTTCATTTAAATTTTTAGGCATTCTATTGTAAAGACAAACTTTGATAATAGTTGTCAAACTTTAGCTACATATTTTTACTTTAAAAAAAATATTTATTACAGTGTAATATGTCAACTGTGCTTTAGACAGCACTGTGAAAGAAATCTCAGACTAAATTATTTTTTATTTCTTTACATAAACTGTCATAATACCCTAATACTTCAAATTGAGATATTTCACTCAAAATATATAAAGTTCAAGAAAAAAAGTGTACAGTACATTACAAATTTATTTATATTATACTGGCAACACAGGCAGAGGTTTAGTCTGCTGGTCAAGCTGGAGCAGTTCTGTGACTGGGCCTTCTGAGACATTTAGCTAGCCACAGGTTAAAGCGAATGATATGATAAAAATTATCTAGCAGTGTAATAGAAAATACATCCCTGATTCACTCGCATTCAGGAAAAAACCCCCCATATCTTCACCATATCGGGGCATTGACTTAGCATCTAAACACAGACATTGTGGAGATGAGCTGGGAAACAAAAGTCTGAAGACAAACAGCTCCAGCTCTGATCTCTATGGACCGGTCCTGAGGAAATCCCCTGGTCTCCGCGCTGCTCTCTGGATTAATGGACTTTCAGTCCACTTCAGGTTCGTTGTTATATCAAACAAATTATTTTAATCTACATAAACTATAAGAAACATCTTACAGACAACTGACATACCTTATAGTAGCCATGTCTGACCACAGACAAACAGCGACTTTTCTTGCGAACTTCTAGGTAACCATGGCAACAATAAACAAACGGCAAAAGCGCCCGTTACAGGTTTCTCATTACCTCTCCCTCTTTAGAAAAACTACACAGTATAAAAAAAGTTAGCTAAGCTAAGAATATAATCAGAGTAGTTAACTGAGCCAATTTAGTTACAAAGGAAATATTTCTCTGTTGTTCAGAAGTTTGTTTCACCACGGAAATCCAGAGTACTGGCCACAAAGTCAAGAAAATCTGGTCGTAAGTTTACGTTATTATCATCTTTAATTCTTACCTGTGAAAGGTAAAGGCAGTGGGTTCACTTTGTACTGTAAAACGGTTGAAACTAGTCCAAGCAGTTTCCTCCACTGCCACTTTCAAGATGGCAGCAATGTAATCTTGAAAGATTACATCGCTGCATGAATATACGTATTCATGCCTATTGTCCAATCAGCGATTTCTCAGGTCTCTCACCTTTTTCGTTTTCTTAATGTTGTTGTGTTTTTGAATTTGTTGAAGTGGTTTGCACCTCAGGGCCACTGTATATTCCTGTATAAGTTTAAATCAATTTGAGAACTACTACCACAGCTCGACCTGTCTTTATCTAAAGCAGTGCTTCCCAATTCCAGTCCTCAGGGCCCCCTGCTCTGCATGTTTTAGATGTACCTCTATTCCAGAGCAGCTGATTCAAATGATTGCATAACCATCAAATGCTGCAGAAGCCTGTTAATCAGCCACATATTCAATCCAGGTGTGTGGCAGAAGGGAAACACCTAAAACATGCAGGGCAGGGGGCCTTGAGGACTGGAATTGGGAAACACTG